>CAXKVX010001626.1:0-18759 GCA_964058865.1 Eleocharis quinqueflora | reverse complement strand
TCAGGACATCAAGGGATGGCTTCATAGCGCTTCACAGAGCACAACGTTACCATAACACTTTAGAACCCATCACAACAGGTCAGCAACCTGTCATAACGAGTGCCCACCCCGTCATAATGGGTCAGAAGGAGAGAGAACAAGCAAAGCAGGGAAGTTGACATAAGGGGTGTTATTGTAACGCTTACCTAAGCGTTGTAACGCCTCCCAACCGTTGTAACGAGTTCATGCTGAGATTGGCCCACAAGACAGCCAAAGAAGAAAGGAAGGGCAATTCTGAAAAGTGCTTAAATGTTATAACGGGTCTATAAGGCGTTATGGACTCTGTTGTAACGCTACAACCAATTTTGGTGGATTCAAGACTCCAAGAATGTCTCATTCTATATACATGATGCAGAGATGAACTAGTTGTGCATCAAACACTCCTCACAAGCTTTCAAGCATCAAATTGAGCAGAGAAAAGAGTCAAAGAGCAATCTCCTTCAGCTACCTAAATCTAAGAGCATTTAGGATAGCACCCATAGTCTAATTGTCAATCCGAGAACCTTTTAGTTAGCTAGACTCTAGCCTTTTGGTGCATCATCTTTGTATTGTCAAGTGGTGCATCCTTGTCCTTGATTGTGTAGTCAATCGAACTATCTACTGTGTAGTGTCGTGTTGCTCCATATATTGGTCTAAGAAACGAAGATTGATTTTCTTATTGAGAAGAAATCAAAGATTAGTTCTGCAACTTGTAAATAACACTGTTTTTTATAATGAATTCGATCCCAGAAGGATATTTGGTTCCGGGGGTCCCGTGGACGTAGGCCTTGTTTGATTTAAGGCCAAACCATATTACATAGCGTGTTCTTGTGTTCTCTCAATTGATCTTGCTCTCTCTCTGTATTATTTCTCTATCTTTACTACTTTGCTCTTTTGATTTGTGAATTGCCTTATTACTTCTAGAACTTGCTTGCTTTTACTATTGGCTAGGTGATTAAGATCTTAAAACTTGAAATTGAAATTGTTGATTGTAAACGTTTTCACTCTATTGCTTGATCTTAATCTTGGCACTTTAAGCCCCAAATTCTAACAATTGGTATTAGAGCACAAAGGTTCATACCTAGCTAATCACCTAAATCTGGTTAGTTCTTGACTTTGTGAAAAATGACTCAATTGAAATTTGTGAAAGAACCCCTAGTTTTTTATGTAGGTTGTAAGAACTTTTCATTTTGGAAAAAGCGTATAGTAAATTATCTTGTTTGAACTTTGAGAAATAGTGGAAGCTGTATACCAAAATATGAGCTAGATAGTGTAACTCTTACAAGAGAATCTAAAGAACTTAAGTACACCAATGAGAATGCTATGAACATCATATTAAGTTCAATTCATGAGTCAATTGCTTTATCTCTTACACATTCCTCTAATGCTAAGAAAATTTGGAATGCACTAATACTTAGGTATGAGGAGAACGAACATATGAAAAAGACTAGAAATGTTGAATTAGCAACAAAATTAGAGAATATGAAATTTGAAGATAACAAGTACTTTGAAAATATTTACCATAGACTTGTATCTCTAAGAAATGAGTTTGTTGAAGTAGGATCTAATATTTGTGATGAAGATTTTGTAAAAAAACTCTTGAGGATGGTGTCCAATAAGCCCGATTCCGGCGAGCTATAGAAGCTTTACAAGTCAAGGACTCACCTATCAACCCGAAGAGATGTATCTTAGACTTAATTTTGGTGCAATTCGATTTAGGATAGAGCCAAATACCATGAACCCTAAACTACGACAAACAATTGCAAATCAAGATCGATTCTTCGTGATACATGTTTGAAATAAATAAAATAGCGAAAGCAAGAATTTACTTACCTTCCACCCCTACGGCCTCCCTTATACGCTTGTTCTTTCAATGGAGCCCTCAGATGGAAGTGTGGAAGTCTGACATGGCATGCTAGCGATCCATCCACGTATATCCCGGTGCCTATCTTTTCTCCAAAACCACTAATGAACTAAGGAGTATTTCTTTTAATGGATTAAGAAAAGAGGCTCCTATGTCGATAATCGGAAAAATGACTTTCAACCAACGTTATGTATGAATGGAGATCCAGCGCTATTCATAGAGGTGTTAATGTATCTTGGAAAGATACAGAATTAATTATCAAATATTCATGGAATATATGAAATTATATTCTCTCCAATTCTTTTCTAAATTCTCTTATTTACTTCTGTAAATAATTCCACGAATTTGGTATAAAACTTGAGAAATCTAATCAGAAAGATAGTGGAAAATCTAGGCAGTCAAAATCTACCTTGGAATATATCTCTTGCGACCGCAATGGATCTAATTATGGCCGCAATAGACTTGGCCTCCATACTTGGCAGGAAATCTGCCAAGTCTCTTGCGGCCGCAATGAGGGCTATTGCGACCGCAATAGATCTTCTGAAAATTCAGAAGATTATTGTCAAATCTTTATGTTTCATTGCGGCCGCAAAGGATCTTCTTGCGGCTACAATATACTTGCATTTGTGATGTTTTGCTTGGGCTTTGATCCAATTCGAGTTGGATTTAGTCCAAATAATAATTCTGACTTTACATTAACACCAATATATAGTTAATTAATCATAATTGGTTCATAAATAAATATTATAATTAATTTACATAAAATCTATATGCATTTATGTCCAAAAGCCTAGTGAAATACGTATAATGTTATTGTATATCATTTAATCACATTAGTTGACATATTCGTATATTACTTCTTGTAATATTATGTGACATATAGTAATCATATAACACATAGTCTAAACTTTATTTATTGAAATTGACGTCTTAATCTCCACAACGAGTCAGCAACCCGTTATAACGGGTGCCCAACCCATCACAACGGGTCAAGAGGAGAGAGAGGCAACAACATGATTTTCCCGACCACAGCGTTACTGTAACGCTTGGCCAAAGTGCTACAACGCCTTCCAACCTGTTATAACGGGTTACTCAGGCATTATAACTGGTTCCTGTAGGATTTGGTCCACAAGACATCTGCACAAGAGAAGAAAGGCATTTCTGAAAAAGACACAAGGCGTTATAACACGTTTCACCATGCATTATGAAGCTATTGTAACGCTACAGTCAAAATTGGAGATTTCAAAGTCCCAAGAAGTGCACAACCTATATAAATGATGCATAAACGAACTAGCAGGATATCAAACACCCCCATAAGCTTTCAAGCATCAAATGGGCACAACAAAGAGCCTAATTCAATTCTCCTCCAGCTACCTAACCTAGAGAGCATTAGGATAGCATCCATTTCAAGGTCCCTTAGCTAGATTTTAGTCTTTGGTGCACCACATTTGTGTTGTCAAGTGGTGCATTATTTTGTCCTAGATTGTGTTGTCAATCGGACATTTTATCGTGTAGTGTGGTGTTGCCCCAAACATTAGTCTAGGAGAAGAAGATTGATTTACTTGTTTAGAAGAAGTCAAAGATGGCTCCGTAATTTGTAAAGAACACTTGTTTTATAGTGAAATCGGCATTTTATAGTGAAATCGGCTCGAAAGGAAGATTTGTTTCAGGAGATTCGTGAATGTATGCCTATTTGATTGATAGATCGAACCACGTTACATAGCGTGTTCTTTTTGTTCTCGATTGCTTTCTCACTTCACTTTTTCTCTCTTTATTACTTTGCTCTTTGTTGATTTGTGATTCGTTCTATTACTTTTAGAAATTGCTTGGTTTAATTCTTTGACAGGTGATTAAGATCTACAAGCTTTTAATTTGAAATTGTTGATTGAAAACGCTTTCGTATAATAATTTGACCTTAATATTGCGTTTTAAGCTCCAATCTTAATTCTAACATAAGCTTTACTTAAAAAAATTTAATGATCAAACGTTATTTTCTTTATCCATTCAGCTTTAAGCAATATTCTTTTCAATTTAACTAACAAAAGATAAACTTCACATCATTTTCAATTAAGACTACAAATCGAGTCTGGTCGGATCGGACCGGACGGATTTTTCTGATCGGATCGGATTCAGTGAACCTACATGATCCGCACCTGCCAAGCGTTGCACGGAGCCACGAGTCAAAATTCAAAAAATAGAACTTAAACGTTACTCGAAGATTTTCTCCTGAGATTTTTCTACGGCGGAAGATTCACATAACAATACAATCAAATTGTTTATATCGCATTCATCTGTGATCTGTAAGAAAAATATTTAGTTTCCTAATTAACTACATTGGTAAAGCCAATGAAGAAAACAATTGTATAATATATCAACACTATGCGATATATATTTCTCCTTTTTTTCTCATACATGCATTCACCAGGCATTATTTTCTGTACAAAATAGGAAAACATATAATGTCACTGCCATCCTGCGTTATCATGCAAAGATTTGAAGTTAATAATATCATATCATAGAGAATTTTTCATTGGATATGATTAGATGATGATTTAGATGCTTTTTTTAAACTCGTATATTGTTAGCTTCCTTACCGGAATGCAATGAAATCATAACCAAATATTTTACAGCTTAACAAAATTAATACTACAAACAATGCATGGTCACTGCCAGCCTGCGTTATCATCACTAACAAATTTGGTATAACCAAATTGAATGCTAATGGAACTATAAAATCCCCTAGGAGACATCATTTCAATTGCACACAGCCTTTCTATTCCTAATTTTAAGAGATATAAGAGAGAAGAGATAATAAAGAGACAAGTTTTCAGAAGGAAAAAAAGATGACCAAGTTTTCTATTGCCCTTATATTTGTCCTTCTAGTAGCTGCATCAGGTACTATTTACATAAAAAAATAAGTTATTATTATTTCTTTTCAGCATTGGTGTTTCATTTCTTTTCCATTAAAATCAACATTTTTTATTATTTATGTTTCTGTTAGTATTAGACTATTAGTATTAAGTTTATTTAGTAACTTCAATTCCTTTATATTCTCAATATATGTTGGCACATCACATATATATATACAGTTGAGACCATGATTCCAAGAGCAGAAGCAGCAAGTAGATGTCAAACAGTTCTAAGCTCAACTGGATGTGACTTGGCGAGCTGCAGAAAACAATGCTATCAAAATTATGCAAATGGATTCGGAAATTGCATTGAAGGGAAGCCCAAAGTATATGGATGTGTTTGTGTGCATGACTGTAGTCGTTAATTAATTATCTGTTGTTAATATTTTTCTTCTTTAAGTTGTGAAAGTCAATAAATGCATGATTAAAGGAAATTATCCATATCTTGTTTTGGCCGGACAGTCTAACTTTAATTTAGTCATGTTTTCATATTTAATAAAATGCAATAAACTTTGTCTATCTTTAATTTTACATTACATCTTACTATTGGTGTTTCATGTTTGGTGATGATAATATGGATTTGTTCATGACCATGTATATATGCTTTAACTTCATAGATTGATAAATCTCATCGAAAATTTGGACAAAAGTGTTGGGGATTGCAAAAAATGAATGGAGAAATGTGGAATTAATGAAAGACAATATTTATCTAGTTGCAAATTCTGATTGAATTTTTCTGGAACGAAATTGCTCATCTTTCTGAGAGCGAAGGTTTAATGTCGATATGTTCCGATGGATTATTTAAAAGAATTATATTTTACGATTAAATTGTGGTTAACCATTTAATTCAAAATAAGAATGGTTGGTGACCGTGAACAATTCAAACCGATCTATATAATAAGTGATGTTTTGCATATTAAATTTATAATTTATAATTTTATTTAATGCAAAATCAAACCAATAATACTTCATAAAAAATGAATGCATAAAAATAATTCATAAATCTTTAGTATTGTACGCTTGATTATATATAAAATAAATTAAAAAAATTGATATGTAAACGAAACACTCTTTATGTAAATTATTTCAGCGGTTCGAATTTGTCATTTTAAATTGGCTTTTAATTACTTTTGAGTTAGCTCATCAACACTAATGATTTTTAATTTTATTCTAGTAAACGCATTATGAAAAAAAAAATTCAGAATATTAAATTGAAAATATGTCCTTGTGCCTGATTTACGTGAGGAATATGTTGTTTATTATAAGAAGTCAGAGTGTCAGACCGGTGAATTTATTATCTTACCCGGTGGATATTTGTACCAGTTGTTCCGTTCCGTTTAAATGAAACGAAAACGGAAAGGTTTTGGGTTCCGTTCTGTTCATCTAAACGGAAACGGATCATTTGGGTTTCATTTATATAAAGAAACGAAAATGAAAGATGTCCATTACGTTTTGTTTCAATCGTTGTTTCATTTGACATGCAATTGCATCATTTGGAATACTTTATTGCAGAAGAGAGGAGCGGAAAATCTAAGAGGAATAAAGGCGCATAAATTCTAGAACGTGCCGCTCTCATTCTTTCTCTAGCTCGGGATTGTGTCTCTTCTCTTCTCTTTCTCTTATCTCGCTGTTTCGGTAATCTCTCCTCTCTCTCCCTACCTTTGTTTCGTCGACCCAAATGTGACGATGACAAGACATATATGTACAATTTGTCCCCTACCGATCATGTTGCCTTGCTTTTGCATGTGTTGTTTCTCTGTAAACTCTAGTCATTTCTACCAATGTGTGATTGTTGAGGCTCGAGTCTTGTTCAACGATACAATGCACTATTATCGATTTGTCTTGCTATTAGACTTTTATATAAGTATATTCGATTGATTTGAGAAGATACACAGGTTTCTGAGAAGAGAGACATGGTGATTGTAAACTGATAGCAGTATATTTGGGCCGTGGGTCTTAAATGGGGGCCCAATTGTCTTTAGCTAGTTGTATGTTTCTTTCTTGAATAATTGTAAGATAGATTTTAATTGTGATAAGGTTCACGTTTGATCTTGGCCTGTAAATTTAAAACTATTGCTAGGAGAATGTTCATAAAATTGCCAAACTTACCTTTTAATATTACGTATAAATATTTGATGCATTACAAAACAAAAAAAAATGAACTATGTACAACTTCAAATGTATATAAAATTTAAACCAGTGAAAATCCTAGATAATTTTCCCCAGACAATCAACGTCATCGACCTCATTTTCCTCTGAAACCCATTTTGCAACCAAACATATCTTCTAGAAAACACCTGTTACTTTTAGCTAGGAAACTGAGATGCCAATTTGATGGTGAAACATAAATAATTACTGGTTTTTGCAAAATCTGTGGATGGAATTTACAGTGGGCTAATAGTCTAATAGACTTCACTTCAGGGATGCAAATCGATGTGGGGCCCACAAGAAATGAAAGGTTTTTAGCTAGATCCATCTCTTTTAAATATGATATCATTTTGAGTAGATTTGTGCTTTTTTTTCTACACTCCGGAATCTATTTTCTATTGTGGGATTCCTTTTCATATAAAGGCATTTAGATATATAGTGTGATTTGGAAGCAACCATAGAATAATAACAAGCGGAGAAAAAAAAAGGTGATACAAAGCAACCAAGATAGATCATGGTTCATGGATGGTGGATAACCCAAATCTTACTATTGGTTCAGTGGTCAAAAAGATGAGCCAATTGGATGATGTTAAAGTAGATTTTTTTATTTATAAAGTTTGCTTTTATTCTTATTTGACTTTGTTTTCTTTTCCGTTTATAATCAATGCACTTTTTAGCTCATTAAAGATAAATGATAGCATGGTTATATAGGAAACTATGGCAGCGTATTCCAACTAGACGACTGGATCAATTAGCATTTTTCCCTTTTGCAAAAATAAAAATCTTTTCCATTAAAATAAAAAAGGTGACAGCTTCTACCGGGATTCTCTCGGAGATCCTTTTAAACTGCCCCGATTTGGTATTCACACAATCTTGATTTGTTCTATTTATTTACTTAATCGAAGATTATAATATGTACATAATATTATATCGGAGAAAAGATAGAAAAGATATGTAGGTCCTTACTGAAGTGTTTGGTTTGTTAAAGCTACTGACCACATCCATTATCCATATAGTCTTGTTACATTTTAAAAGATCAAATAATCAATCTATTTTTCTAAATACAATATATTAATATGCAAAATGGATTAAAAATAGACTTATTATTTGATAATCAGTCCATTATGCATATCAGCATATGCTTCTTGGTTTTCATGATTACAAGTGTTTGGTTCTGATTTCTGAATAGTACTAAGTATAATTAATGCAAATAGAGACTCATTTAATTGGGACCCCATTCATCTACCAGTGAAGCTGTGTAGGTAGGTATAGAACTAGCTATACATGTAGTATATGTTCTTCAATTTTTTTTTTTTTTTGACATTGTATGTTCTTCAAATTTACCTAGTACTAGTACTATATATATATATAGACATATAGTAATAGTACAGAGATTTTACTGAAACGACAGTGAAGAACTACCAAATGGAGAGAGGTTTAAGGGGAATGGAACATGGAAGGAACAGTGTAGAAAAGAGACAGAAATGCCGAAACAGGATCTGATGTGATTTCCTTCGATTCGGTTGTTGCCAAGGTACAAGAAGACTACAAGTGCCTGACAACAATCAAACAATATTTCAGTGTTCCCATCCATCCCCACCTTGGCACCTTCCCACCTTCCTTTTCCTTTCCCAACAACTCATCATCATCGTCGTCGTCGACTCGTCGTATTTATTTAGTTTTTAGTTGTATATATTCCTTTATCACATGCATGTTTCATGTTTGTGTGGAAAACTGTCTGCGTTTGGGAATGCTAGCTGGTTACTGGTTAGTGCCTAATATTGTTAGCTACATGCCTAGTTGATATGGATGCATTATCATGGGTCAGGATCTTCTATGACTTAGCAACATGCAGTGGACGGTTCGAATTCACTGTGTTGTGTTGAACAACCGGCCCAAATTCGATTCAGAAGGATTGGGTTTTATAAATTTGATAAGCACAAATTTCAAAGCAGATCGAACGATCCACAACTTCTGTGTTACTTGTATCGCGCGGTAGAAGATATGAATTGTAGTATCATCTGCTATTATTCTCTCTTGAACCTTGAAAATAGTGTCGTGACAAAATTCTTGCGGGTCAACCCGACACGCTCCCGTCCACTCTCATCGCTTGCCTGAACTCGCCCGTGGACCCAACACGTGCTCGTCCGTACTCTTGTCAAGGACGGATTTGGGTCACCTTTCGAAATTTCATATGTGGTAACCCATCTCCAACCCGCCTCCGTCTGTGCCCTGTCCCGCAACCCGCCCCAACCCACCCAACACGTGGGTTCTTTATTTATTCATTTTTTTTCTTTTGTTACCTTTCAAAGAAAATAATTTACTTATAAATAATTTAAGAACAAAAAATCAAGTTATACAAAAAAACGCTAGTTTTTTTTCCAATTGTTATGGGTTTTTTTAACACTCTGAATATTTTTGCTATTTTATTATTATTATCGAATTTTAGATTTTTAAATTAAAAATAAATTTATATGAAAAAAATAAACTTGACACTAATTGACATTTTTTTCGTTTTTTTCCAATTTCTTGAAAAAAATTGGAATTTTTTTTTATTATTTAAAATTCATTGGATTAAAAAAAATAATAAATTTTTGATCCGTCCGTATCCGTCCCGTACCAATCCTTCTCGTCCAACCCAACGGGTCAAAGAGCGAATATGGATCATCACCCCAAACTCAACCCGTTCTGTTAACCCGTCTCACCCTTGGCCCTTGCAATCCGTACCCGGACAATCCATGTCCGTTCATATGATCGACACTACTTAAAACTTGAAAGTAATATATTGTGGTAGATACATTTTCTGATTTTCAGCATCAGTGAAATAATGTATTGAACTGCTCTTGTTCATAAATAGTACCTTTATATATCTAATATCTTTGTTTGCACGTTTCATCAGAACAGGAGTCTGGAGGTATCTATTCATTTCAGTGACTCAGTCATATACACCTGCGATCATCTGAAATTCAAGTCCCACAAAATACTTCGTATTATGAAATAACAATTCAATGATTTATATAATTCTACTCCTTTCTTTTCTTTTTTTTTCCTTTCTTTTTTTCAAATAAGAAAATCGGGATCTTCAATGTGATTGCGAGGGTTAACCGTACTTTAATTTTTTTAGATTTATTTTGGTAAAAAGTTATAATTTCTATTTTAGTTGTTTATATCTTATTTTAGAAAGTATTTATATCTTTAGTCATATGTATTTATACGTATCTTAATCTATGTCAAAAAATGAAAAAAAAGAGAGAAAAGCATGACAGAAAACACACCTTTGTCAGGATATATAATGGCTCAAATCCAACTGCAGTTACTAAAATCTCGGTCCAAGAAATGTTTGTAGGTGTTATCACTGTAGCCTATATTTTTTTAAAAATTTTGCAAAAAAAATTTCCTGCTTTTTTATATATATTTTTTAAACGATTTATTATAATTTTATTATTGCAATACGAAAGTTTAAAAATTAATTTTTTCGCGCGGAGTGCGAATGGTCTGCTAGTATTTACTCGTTAATATTCATGTCTTTCTCATTTCATATAAATCATCAATACTTTTAAAAAAAAAACTTAAGATATATAATTCTAATAATTGTGAACATTGAAGTTAATATTATTATGTCATTTATTTTTCTAATAAAAAGCCCCAAAAAAATAAGAAAAGAGCAGTACGCGAGATGCAATTTCTAGAATTCTAGTTACAATATATAGAGACAGCTTAGTTTTGAGATGTCAGATTTTTAAAAATAAAAATAAAATCGTGCTGTATCAATTGTGCAGCGACTTTGCATACATTCATCAAAATATGATATCTTGAAGAAGATCCTTGGTAGTTAGTTGACACGACTTATACAGTACATGTATACATACATCTCAATTATTTCGATTTTGGTCGGGTTATAATTATATTTATATCTCGCGTTAAATACAAAAATCATGTAGATATTGACACTTAAGGGACATCTGTAATTATATATTGGCTGCTTCAAATTGACATTTAATTCGATGCAGACTCATTTTGTTTATAATTACAATTTATTATACACAAGTCACTCCGAGAATTAAACGCTAGCTGGCTTAGCTTTCTTTTTTTTATTTTAAATAAAGTTGCTAGATGTTATCTCTATTTCTCTGTCATATTTTCTTAAAAAAAAAGAAACTAAATCATTGGCCTGCATTTATAATTTTATATCCATGCTTGTCATTTTTTTTTCTATATATATGCATGGGAAAAACTCTGAGAAGTAGTTTTTTTTAGTTAAAAAAAAACTGTTTAATTGAGACGTGTTACAAAATATTTAATATCATCTTCAGGCACTAAAAGGACAAATGTTTTATGACCCGTTGAAATATTGAATATCATGTTCGGGACCAATTTGTTTTTATTTAGGAATAATATCGATATTATACATATATATTAATATATAGAGAGAGAGAATCTTGCTATATATATATATGTTATTGATTGTTTAGTTATTCGTACACGTTGCAATTATTTCAAAAATTAAAATATTTACTCAACCGCGGGTGGGACCCCCGGCTTGATATAAAAACGTTATTATATATATAGAGAGAGAGAAAGTCTTGCTTGCCTGTTTTTATAAACACATCGGTGAAATGTTTACGAGTCAAATTTTAAAATTCAGAATTTGAAATTTCAATTTAAATAGCTAAATAATTTATGTATATTGTAATCTTTTAGAATAATGATTTTTTTTCATTTTTAGAATTTTCTAACTATGTCTAATGATTTTTTAAAGTTGATCAAAAAAATAAAAAAATGCCTTCATTTCTATGTCAAATATGATCAACTTTGGAAATTCATTAGACATAGTTGGAAAATTTTAAAAATGAAAAAAATAGTATTCTACGATATTATGATATGAATAAATTATTGAGCTATTTAAATCAAAATTCAAATGCTAGATTTTAAATTTTGTAACCGTTTCACCCGAAGTGCTTATTAAAACATGCTAGCAAGACTCTCTCTCTATATATATATACGAGTCTTGAATTTAATGATTTTGGTTTCAGATCGACACTAATAACTTAAAAAAATAACCGCATTCGTTTATCTAGTAAATGTAATTATAGAATGAATTTAATTAATTTTTAATAATACGTTTTAATGAAGAACAAACAGACACATTTGGAAGTGATATGGCATAATTCTACACTGGGCCTTTTCTTCCTTGGTTTATGGCCCAAATTTGTATTTACTAGCCTACTAGTTATATATATAGAGACTTCGTACTAAAAATGAAACTCATTTCTTTCACTAATTAATACACTTTTTTATTGCTTTGTCTCTTTCTTTCTTGTTTGTCTCTTGAATTATGATACCTCAGAGGTTTCTCTCTCTCGGCTCCAGTCACTCAATGCCGAGACACCGACTCCCGATCATGAAGCAATGAATTAGTATAATATTCGAGAAATTTCTAATTAACTTGTTCACTTTGTTACCATACTTAACAAAAATAGCTAAATATTATGAACGTTATGTGAAATACTCTAATGGTTTTTGCTTAAAAATAAAAGGACAAATTAAAGAAAAGTAGAAAACTAAACCGAGATTGCTGAACTAAGAAAAGGAGGTAATCAAGGTGAATAATACACATGCTAAAAGAGAAATGACAAAAATAATAATAAAAAGTAATAGAGGTGTTGGATTGTAAATTTGTGGAAATCATATTTGTGTCGTAAGATTCGGATGAAATGAATATAAATATATGACGTAATAGTTAACATCTATTACAGCAGTATATATAAACTTGTTATAACAATGTAAATACCTTTTTTTTTATCTAAAAGTATAAAACACACAGCAGTATAATATATTAATTGTAACTTTAATTTGGAATTGTCTACCCATCACCAATGTATTAAAATTTAAAAGAGGGCTGCTAAATTGAACGCAACTTTTGATATTTTGAGAGCAGTCACGTTTACTGTAGCATTTACAATTGTACTGGCAGCTTTCGAAATATCAAAAATTGCGCTCAATTTATCGCTGCTCGGTGAAGCAACGGTAGACAACTTCCATAATATTTGGGGGACAACTGGAGTGAGCAAGAAAGGTTCCAATTTCACAGCATATGTTATATATTTTTTTAGAGAATCTCATCATTTTAATATATAAGCAATCTTATTCCCAAATATTGTTGACTGTTAGCAAGTGAATTTTTAGAAGATTTACAATATGTGGTGTCATTATCATCGGTATTGCATAAAGTGCGAGCAAGACCCCCATTAGTTTATATATTTTTTAAATTTATTCAAAATGAGATATCAATATCATATATAGTTTTTCTTATCACAAAATCAGGTATGCTTCAATTTATGATAGCACTCTATTTTGTTAGAAAATGAATAAGACTAACAAGCCCGATTTTTCTAATAATAGATATTAAATTAATTAATTAAATTTAAACAGAAAGATTATCTGAAATGCTTTAAAAATAGAAAAAATCGATATTGACAACACTGCATTTTAACAAAAACCAAAAGGTCAGGATTGGCAACCCTGACCGCTCACTTGTATAAATGTTGCGCAACTTTTTCTTTAAATTTTTAATAAAAAATATTATTGTTTTAATTGATGAGTTAGATTATATTTAGATATTTTTGTAACAACTTCGGCTACGCTCGTCAAGATCATAAATAGTTTATTTCTATCGGCGTAAGTCATCGAGCTGTAGGTATCAGAGTCTACTTTCATCTTGTCGAGTCTGATTTTCGATGGGAGAAACAAGCAATTCAAAATTACTTCAGACGCAAACTCATGATAAAAATAACTAACTAAGACATAAGTTGAACATGAATTCAAATTTGAGAGACACATTATTCATATCTCAAATCAAATTTGGCGGGATGGAAGTAGGTTCAGATATCTACAGATAGATGGCTTGCGACGAAAAAATAATAATTATGATTCCGACGTGCGTAAATGAAGTTGTTACAAAAAAATATTAAATATGATTAGCATTTTTCTACAAACTTCAGCTCCACTCGTCGAGAACGTAATTAGTCTTTTTATTGTGGCAAGTCATCGAGCTGTAAATATTCGAGTCTACTTTCATCGCGTCCAGTCTGATTTGCGATCAGAGAAACAAGCAATTAAAAAATAATTCAGATGCAAACTCTTGATAAAAAATGACTAATTAAGACATAAGTTGAAGATGGAGTCAAATTTGATATGCACATTCATCCGACCACAAATCAGACTCGACGCAGTGGAAGTAGACTCAGATATCTACAGATCGATGACTTGCAACGATAAAATAAAGTTAATTACGATTTCGATGAGTGCAACAAAAAATATTAAGTATGATTAGTATTTTTTCTACAAACTTCAGCTACGCTCGTCGAGACCGTAATTAAGTTTTTTTATCGTCACATGTCATCGAGCTGTAGATATCCGAGTCTACTTCCATCGGGTCGAGTCTGATTTACGATAAGAGGAACGAGCGATTCAAAATTGAGTCTGACGCAAACTCGTGATAAAAAATACTAATAAAGACCAAAAAAGGAAGAGCTCAGCAATATGCATAGGAAGAAGTTGAAGTAGATTCGGATATCTACGGCTCCGATCGCAAATCAGACTCGACGCAATGGAAGTAGATTAGGATATCTACAACCCGATGAGTTGCGACAATAAAAAAAACTTAATTACAGCATCGATGAGCACAACTGAAGTTGTTATAAAAACGTACCTAAATACGATCCAACTCATAAATTAAAATATTAATGTTCTCGTACAAAAGTTAAAATATTTTTTATAACTTACCTAAAAAAATAAAGAATAACATTTATAATCCTGAGTTCAAATCTTTGACAATAATGACTTTATTTGTAAACGTTCATGTTCACATGTTAACATCTAGGCGCATGCGTTCAGAGGTACTTCGAGTTTCCTTTCGTTCTGTGTGAATTTCTATGTGCCTTCCAATTGCATGAGTCTAAATACACATCTGAACGTTAATTATAAAATAGAGCAATATTGTCAAAGATTTAAATTCACAATCATAGATGTTATTATTTATTTTTTCAGGTTAGTTTTAAAAATAATTCATATCCAAATAAAAATTTGAATAGACGGTATTAGCAATGTTCAAAATACTCTTTATGTTTAAAAATAATTTATTTATTTATTTTCCAATTATAAAAAAATCGGCTAACAGGCATTTTTATTCATGTACGCAGTACGGTACCACTATCCGTACGTAATTTAACTTTTGGGACCAAAATTCTTTTCGTTTCATGCGATTTCTCTGAATTTTTACAAATTAAATAAATAATAAATTAATTGACCGAAATATTACGCTAAAACTTCAAAAGTAGAAAAGGTCAAGGTTCCTGACTTTTTTTATATGGACGGTATTTCGAATCCTGGATAGATATGAGAAAGGTTTATGTCATGTTTTTTAAGAAAATTCTTAAAGGCCATGCTTCACAATTACGTCCTTTCCCATTTTTCGACTGTTTTTAGTTTTTTGGGAGAACCGTCAGGATTAAAAATAAATTTCTCAAAATTCGAAATTCTGATAGTGCCTCAAGACATTACATCTGATCAAGAATAGGCAGTCATTCTTAACTGTAAAGTGGCACAATTTTCGATGAAATACCTGGTGTACCACTGGAGGACAAGAAGTTAAGTAAAATTGTTTACATTTCGTTAATTGAGTAGATTCAATCTCGATTGAAAGGATGGAAGACTCACTTTTATCACTGACGAACGAGGTGGTTCTTATTAACTGTGTTATAACAACCATTTCAATATATTACATGCCAATATTTAAACTGTCTGTTTGAATAATTAAGCAAATTGATAAAGTCAGATGTTAGTTTCTCTGGCACAAAGCAAAGATAGATCAGAGGAAGTTTTATTTGGTCAAATGAGACATTGTGTGCAAGACAAAGAAAAATGAAGGACTGAGTGTGTTAATAACCTCAAGGCCTTCAATGAGGCGCTAATTACAAAATAGACGTGAAAATGAGTGTCAAAAATCAGGATTATGAGTTGATCTCAATAAAAAAATCTTACTAAATAGACGGTCCAGATCCTTGAAAGTTTGGAAATGCGATCGTTTGCACAAATATTTGAAAATAGAATAACGTATCAGATTGAATCAGTTCAAAAATAAAATTTTGGCATTAGGATTGGAAATTAGAAGTCTTAAAGTATAAGTTTCAAAAGTTTCACTCGTTTCTGAACAATGATGATTGCTATATAAGAGAGGTGACACCGCATAAATTTCAAGATGAAAGATTGTACAAATCAATGAATCTTTCTTTGATGGCTTTCCAAAAGCTCTTACAAATCAACCAAATCATTTGCTTCTTAAATTGTCAAATTAATCAGCATCAAGATGTCATTAAGTAGAGTAATGAAAATCACAATACTTTCGTTATGAAGTCGTTTACAAATTCATC
Source organism: Eleocharis quinqueflora (assembly GCA_964058865.1). Lineage (NCBI taxonomy): Eukaryota > Viridiplantae > Streptophyta > Magnoliopsida > Poales > Cyperaceae > Eleocharis > Eleocharis quinqueflora. The sequence continues at coordinate 2,389 of CAXKVX010001626.1, read as the reverse complement.
AAGAACTCTCCCTAGCCGATATCAAATTTGAATCAATATGATCATTAAGAATTCCTCTCAGAATACTATTTTGAAAAAGAAATACCTTGCATTAGAAAACAAAAATATTTAACTTCCGTGGTCCCAATTATTATTCTTTTTTTTTTCTTTTCAGAGGTCCCAAGTTTTTAAACTTTTAGGGCCTGTTCGGATGTCAGCAGCAGATGGGAACGGGAATAGGATGGAAAAAAAATTTAGTTCAAATTTTACTGTGCGGATGGGAAAAAAATTATTTGATATGAGTGAATTTTTTTTTTCCCACCATCGTGGGTTACAAACGAACTGGCCCTTAATGAGGTTTCACAATTTTGAGGTGACAAGAATGAGGTCATAAGTACCATGTTGTCTAGCAGCAAAAAAAGCGTGACCAAAATCCTCTGCAAACTAACAGTAAAAAATATTTAATTTAAAATAAAAAGAAAATAAATGGATCACAGTGAATAAAGTAAATGCTGTTTGCTGATCCACAGGAAACCATAAAATAAAAAAAAGACCTGCCAAAGGACGTCTATTTGATTTTTGAATTGTCCTATTTGTGGTGTTTTGTGTATTTTTATTTTTTTGGGTCAGACAAGGTTATCAAGTATAACGACTTCTCATTTACTTGTTTGTTTGTTTGATAATACTTTTATTACTGGAGAAATCAAGTTGACTCAATAATTTTCGAGGAAATATAATATATTTATTTTTGTGTGTTTTTATTGTGTCTTCAAATTTCACATCATTTATCATGAACATTTTTTTATGTAATTAAATTTAGATTATTTATTGATTCTAATAAATAACGTAAATTTGAAGACATCATTAAGACACACAAAATGAAAACATTATATCACTTCTCATAATTTATTAATTTGATTTAAAAGAGTCATCCACAAGCCAAGAGTTGTACACAAGCTATAAAAGTACTTACAGGATACATTTTTAAAATAAATATAAAAGTTTAAAAGACAAGCAAATTTTAGTGTGAAATATGAGTGTATATTCCTTTGGACTTCATAAAAGTGGATAGTAATTTCTTATTTGTCTATGTTAAAATCTGTCTCTAGATTTTATAGGGTACCATAAAAGTTATTTGTATTTATTTATGGAAAAAATTTAAATACATCTAGATAGGTGCTCTATAGATACTCTACTAAATCTTTACCGATTGATTGTAATATATGATATGAACGGTACATAATAAATGAAGTATCTAAGAAGCAACTATCTAGGTATACCTATGTGTTTTCCTTTATTTATATTTTTTCTTGATTCTCAAAACATTAATTTTATTATTATACCGTGCACAGGGAAAATTGTTTAAATTTTACCTCTTATAGTATAGAAAAAACAACCTAAAAAAAAACAAGTTGTTACTTAAGACTTTCATTTGAAACCAATGTAGTCGTTGAACTTTTTAACCATGGATCTATCTTATACTACAAGGTACACTAGTACGATAATAATAATGTATAAATATACGTACAAGTAAACCTCTCTTTAAAAAACAGTGTATAAATCTAGAGAAGATACACGTAACAGAAACGTGGGTCCCTTTCAGCAGTCACATCTCCGAAAGACGACAAAAAACAACCAGCTCAGAGTGGGGACCACGTGTCGGCCCCACAAAAGATCTGCAGGATCTCTTTTTTTTTTTTTTGAGTGAAAGCTCGTAGGCAATCTGCAGAATCTCTTGCCGATAGAAATCCTTGAGACCTGAGACCTCTCTAATCTATATGATGCTGATATTTTGTCTGCTCTCGGAGCATGAATGGTCCACCAAGATGCCTTAATTGGTTGCTCAGGTATTGATTACTGATTAGAGTGGTTCGTTAATCATTAATCACTTGTCGATAACATGGCACCAACTATTTTGTTTTCGAATCTAACGATGTCCTTCGTTTCTTGGCATTTTGTTAGGGTGTAAGTTAAACCCGATTAACCCGACCGATCCGATCAATTCAACTCGAAAAAATGCGGATTTTGATTTTTTATGGTCGGTTACGGTTTTTATTTTCTCGAACCTGACATCTAATATGTGGATACGGATTGTAGAATAAAAGATGGGTGAAACCCGACTCGATCTTTTATATTTAATTAGATAATTATACTGCTGTTAATAAAGTTTTTTATTCGATTTTCATCACAAACTTACATATATATTTTTTTGTCAAACTTATTAATTTTAATTTTTAGTATGAATTGACGTCAATATGTTATTTAAATTATTTTCAATTGTTACATTACTTTTGTATCATTGAAAAAATTGTGTGAAATATTGAAGTTTGTGAAACTCGCGAAACCCCCAAACCCGACCACCTAAACAAAATATGAATTGGATGATTTTTATTTTTTGTTGGTTGGTTAC
>CAXKVX010001625.1:0-192375 GCA_964058865.1 Eleocharis quinqueflora | reverse complement strand
AATTAGACTATAGAGACTATCCTAACTTCTCAGGTTTATGTAGGTGTAGGAGAAGGCTTTGTTGCTCTTTCTGGTGCTCAATTAGATGCTTGGAAGCTTGTGGGGGATTTCAGATATCTTACTGCTTCGTCTCTACATCATATATATAGGCTGAGCACTTCTTGGAGTCTTGGACTCTTGAAAATGGCCTGAAGCGTTACAGGATTCTGCAACGCGTTATGGAATCTGTTGTAACGGATTGACAGCTTTCCATAATTGCCCTTTTGTGCTTCTCTGACGGTCTTCTGGGCCATCTTGAACAGGAACCCGTTACAACGGGTTGGCAAGGCGTTATAACGCGCCTCTGGAGCGTTACTGTAATGCATGGCTCTGTGTGAAACACCTTCTCTGTTCTGCTCTTTCCCTTCTAACCCATTGTGACGGGTTGGACACCTGTTACGACGGGTTGCTGACTAGTTGTGACGGGTTGCTGACTAGTTGTGACGGGTTCATGAAGCGTTATGATAACACATGGCTCTGTGGAGCCATCTCTTGATGTCTTGAGCATGTCTTGACTTATGTGAAGAATGTTTGAGCCTTTCCAACATCATGTTGTACCTGTGTTAACCTGCAACTTCACCAAAACTTAATTGTGCAATGTTAGTACTGATTTGTTTTGCAAATTGTCAAACAAGAAATAAGTTTAATCCAACAAAAAGGTCTAAAAAATCGAGTATGTAGCTGCATGCATGTCAGTTATGATGTGACTCATTGACATATTTTTTTACAGATATGTCCTTTTATAAAATATAATTAGAAGAAAGACTTACTATTTGCTAATATGTCATTTTATTGTTGTAACATTTTTTTCAAATACATTGTAAGACTTACAAATTTTTTGCAGTTAAATCCTTAATTTGAATAAATGTTTTTGTAATGTTATATATCTAAACTATGTCTAAAAAAAGAAAAAACAAAGAAATTCTGAAAATAATTTTGAAATAAAAAAAATGCATACTAGTTATGTTTCTCTTCCAATTTGCTTCATTTTTCCTTCAAATTTAGATAGAGAGATAGAATTAAAATGCTTGATATTTCCTCAAAATTCAAATATTTTTGTTTGATTTGTTGAGAGATATAGATAAATGATAAATAAAAATTAAAGAGATCAGATGAGAGAGAGAAATGGGTTGAGATGAATTATATATAGAGAGAGATGAGAGGGATCAGTGAGATTTTTTGGAGTGATTTCTGAGTTGGATCGGTTAGAAATTAGAATGGATGCGCAAATTTAAGGAAATAGAGACGATCAGTGGGTTACTTTTAATACCAAATTTTAGTAAAATGCTAGTTTTAAAAATCCATTTTAATACCGGACCTTAGTAAAAGGCCGGTATTAAAGACTCATTTTAATATCGAACCTTAATAAAAGGTCAATATTAAAGACCCCTTTTAATATCTGGCTTAATTAACATCCGCTATTAAAGGATTCTTATAGCCTCATTTTGTTAATGGTTGTTATAAAGGTTGTAAAATAATTTCCAAAATGTCACTGGAGGTCTTTAGTAGCGATTTTACAGTATGTCGGATATAAAATGAAGGTACTAAAGATCGTTTTTGTAATACTGACGACATAACATTACAAATAGACCAACAAATTTTTTTGAATTGATTTGATTTAGGAACAATAACATTATTCTAAAGGAACAAAAAAAGAAAAACAACGGATATTGTTTATATTCTAAAATCAATACTAATCTTGGTTATCCAAATCTTGACCGATCTATATATTCGGATACAAATCTTCTACTGCGAGACAAGTTGGCGATTTAGGAGATCCAGTTCGTCCATTTTCATCTGACGATGTTCCTTCATTTTTCCAACTTTGCTATAATGTGCCTCCATGTGATCTAATTATACTATATCATTGTGCAACATCTGCATTGTTCATTCATACCGTAGCTTCTACAAGGACATTTTTTTCCTAGCCATTGCTTTGCTCTTGTGCACGTGTCATTTGCGGTTATTTGACGGGTAGCTTTACCTCTGGTATTCAAACTCTGGTATTATTCTCGCCCTTGCTTTGCTCCCTGGTATTATTTGACGCGTGGCTCCGTACCATGTATATCGCAATAAATTTTATTCACCATTACGAATTCCTTCTGCCGATCCAGAAAATGTCAATAATATATGCCATCATTCGCAACACTTCATCACCGCCCATACTTAACTGCACATTTATTTTGCCACAAATCTACATTTCGCAGCTTACATAGCACTACTCCTAATTCGGGCTGAGCGCGTCTGCACATCTAGTTTCTTTCGATTTATCTCTACTACTCCTCTTCATTTCACAAAATACCTTGTCAGAAGCAGAATTTCAATAATGTTTACATTTTTTTCATTAGTTTTGTCTTTTTTCATTGATTTCAGTCATAAGAGCATCTTCATCTCTGAACTTTTGGTGTTTCTAAATAATTACCGCTTAGTTTTAGAAATTTGGTATTTTTTAGTGTCTAAGTCTTCCATTCTTAAAAAGTCTAGTTTTTAATTGTCATATCAACAAATACTAGTGCTATGGGAGATCAACAATTAAGCCATGTCAGAGTCTATAAACTCTAATGCAAAATTACTATATAAGAAACTCTGAAGCAAAATTGCTAAATAAAAAACTCATATATATTTAGAACGACCACATCAGATTAGAAACTCCAAAAATTTCAGAGATGAAGATGCTCTAACAATCTAGTGATAGTATTCAAATATCATTCCAGTTGCTGATATAGTGAGGAGCTTATTACTTGTTGTCTTGACTAGTTGCATATTCTATTAACTTATGATATTGGGAAGTCGGGAATAATTTATGATAGTGAGAGAAAGAGAATCCGCTTAGCAACGAGTCCTCCCCCCCACCAAAAAAAGGTCCATGGGACCAATAACCTTAGTGTCATTGTCGAGTGCTTAGAATTAGTTAGCGATTTTTGTTATTTCTATTAACTGAGCGGAGTTTTGTACCAACAACACCAGCCAATTCTGCCAAAAAAAGATAGAGAATGAGTTTCAAGATAACAAAGAGATGAAGAGAGACTTTTATTAGGAGTAACAATAGCCACCCTCGGATCTCTCAGACGGTTCGGATTAACTGCGTGTGATAAAAAAATTAGAAAAATAAGGAACATCGTCGAATGAAATTGGACAGATTGGATCTTCCAGCGTTCCACACCATAGACGATTTGGATCCCCTATATACCTACCATCTCACAGACCCGACCTATTTCCTTTGCGCCCCTTTTTAGAGGTGCCTCCTGCACCCCTAAAATCTAGATTGTTCACCTGACCTCAAATTATATAATTTCGGATAGCTTTGTATTATAAAATCAGATTTGTTCAAATCTAATTGGATGTTCAGATTTTAGAGACGCATAGGACACTCCTAAAAAAGAAATTCACATCCCTTAAAAGGAACAACACTAGCAGGTTCTCCTACAGCCTCACTGCTGCTACAGCGTTAGAGTTGTCAGAATAATAATTTGCTACAATACCGACATTTTTACAATATAATTTCGCTGCATGTTGTCTTTTTCGTAAGGTGAAGTATCCTATCGGAATGAAATCTAAAAAAGGCGCATAGAATTGTTCCCACATTACCCCACTGGACGTGAATTACCGAGTCATCTACAATCGTAGTTGATCATTTTGTTCTAATTTTTTATCGCATGATTGATTTATACGATCCAACAAGAGTTGCCATAGTAAACTGTGAAGGATATCATTTTGTAAAATTTTCATAGAGAGCTACAAAACAAATATTTTTAACAGATATGATCAAAGACACTCTAAAATTTTCATTAAGGATCAATGATGAAAGTATTACTTCCGTTTCTAAATTTTTTCAATTTTTTTTCATCTCTCGTGTATTTCTCTTAAGATTCCAATACAAATTTTACACTTTAGAAGCGTAACTAATAGTTGCATTTCTATGAAAGTTTAGGAGCGTAAGTATTAGTTGCGCTGTTGATTTTCTGTGAAATTTTAGAAAACATTTGATCGTATTTATTAAAATAGTTACTTCTCATGCTCTTGACTCTAGGGATATGCCATAAGCCCCCGGCCCTCAGCCCGGCCCCTGTAAAGCCCCTGTCAGACCTGGCCCTGACCCGGCCCTTATTAAGATTTTGAAAGGGCCGGGCCTTATAAGGGCCGGGCCTTATAAGGGCCGGGCCTTATAAGGGCCGGGCCTTATTCCAAAAATATAGGCCCCTATTTACCCGGCCCTTTCAAGCCCCGATCCCGTCCGGCCCTTATCCGGCCCTTTGCAACCCTTATTCACGCCAGCCCCTCAAACCCTTTCACAATTAAAAAAAATTAAAAAAATAGATCAAAACCCTTATTACCCGGCCCTGATCCGGCCCTTTGCAACCCCGAGGGCCTGATAGGGGTCGGGCCTTAGAGGGGCCGAGTCTATTTCCTTAGAACAAAGCCCTTATTACCCGACCCCTATTAAGCCATTTTTAGACCCGGCCATTTCGTAGGCCTTTTAGACCCGGCTCTTGTAAAACTCGGTCCGGCTCTTGAGACTTTCCCCTGCTTGACTCTTGATGCAAAAATTCGTATCATTTTACTTTACATGATGTCATGATCTTTCTGTACAGTGCTATCTCCACTATGTTGGCGAATATGAATAAAGGTTCCCTCAAAAAATAAATAATATGAATAAAGGTTACCGCAAGAAAGTACGGATAAAAGTATCAACTTTTTTTCACACGTGGTCTATATAGTCTGCTTGCTTACACCTATTGACCTATGTCAAGCCTTCTCTTCATTTCAAACTCCTGTAGACATTCGTACATTTATAACTAATGGAGTAAATTAATGTGCAACTTACTGTCACTAATGGAGATTGTTGTAACATTGATATCTACTGCTTTTTTTCTTACACATTGTTACCTATTTCAATACTCTTTTTTTCTAAAAAGAAAATGTCACCACTAAATTTTTTTATGCCAAAACAACAAAATTATTACGAAAATCCTTGCTGTTTGCTACAAATAAACCATACTACAAACAGTTGCATCCTATTAGCCTTGTCATTAATTAGATAATTTCCACTTTGCTTGGACATCTTTCACTTACGTACCTTTCCAATCAATATTTATTGCGATCTCTCGTTAATAATAATAATCAATCCTAGAAATGCAAACATCTATTTGTTGATCCAAAAGACCCAATCAAAGTTAAGAGCTTCTTCCACTTGTGAATGATTGTTCTAATTTGATGTAACACTTGCGATTACAATTACAGTGATGGGTAATTGTCTAATTTAAAATTTTGTCCGAAAGGTCTCAGTAGTCCAAGTGGTATGAGCATCTACATTCCTACAATTGCAAATTGAATGTAGCATAAGAAATATAGAAATGTTAGCATTCCAAAACTAATATGTAAGACTTGTTAATTTGTTAACATGGAAATTAGATTCAATTTATAAAATTGCATGAATGAATTTTTATTAAATAAATTATGAGGATAATATATCTTTGTAAAGAAAGAATACCCTTTTGAACTAAGCTCTCTAGCATCTTGCAGAATTTTGATATGTAGAATGTTTTTTTTCTTCATTGCCCGTAGGCTTGATATGTAGAATGTACTAAACTAGTTTCATCGACCATGTAGATATGAGAAATATAATTCTACTTATTTGTATTTCAATCAAATACAAATAATTGTACAATAATTAACTTTATATATATAATAAGAATGGCGGATTCAGAATTCTGATCAACGATATATATCTTTACATATTAAAAAAATCAAACATAGGTAAAATATAGTAATATATAAAAAATCAAATAAAATCAATGATAATAAATCAGCAAGCTCTATGGGACTTCACATCTTACTATCCATCTCTTTGATTGGCGAGTAAGAGAGGGAGGCAGGCTGCGGAGTCCGGCAAAGAGCTGAGTTGCGAAGCAAGTGAGAGAGCCAAGAGCATGATTGCTATAGGACTCGGATAAAAATCAAATAAAATTGATGATGATAAATCAGCAAGCTATATGGGACTTCACATCTTACTACCCATATCTCTTTGATTGGCGAGTGAGAGAGGGAGGCAGGCTGCGGAGTCAGGCAAAGAGCTGAGTTGCGAAGCAAGTGAGGGAGCCACGAGCATGATTGCTATAGGACTCGGATACGAATCAAATAAAATCGATGATGATAAATCAGCAAGCTCTACGGGACTTCACATCTTACTACCCATATCTCTTTGATTGGCAAGCGAGAGAGGGACACAGACTGCGGAGTCAGGCAAAGAGCTGAGTTGTGAAGCAAGTGAGGGAGCCAAGAGAAGGATTGCTATAGGACTCGGATCAAATGAGTGAGAAATTCATTAGGTCCAGAAAAAAGTTTCTTCTGTGGACTTCATACTTTGAGTCAGGGAGTTCCGGGTAGGTCCAAAAATAAACTAGAGATAGGTACTATTTTAGAAACTCATTGGAGACTTGTAAAATTTTCGAGTTCAGAAATTGGCACTTGCCAACTACAAAGCTTTGATGGATCTGCCCCCACAAAGTAACTTAAGCACCCACGGAGGGATGCATGGATGAATGGATGGATATAGTCCTCCTACTCCTATGTGTATGTGGACACTATTTATACATTGAGAGAAAGAAACTAATTATGATCAATTAGTGTTGCTATCTACGTTTTGATTTTAAACCTTCATGTAGTTCGTACCCTAAACATGCTCTTGGTGATTATATCTTTTAGATGTTCACATTTTGTATTTTTAGAATTATTTTATTTTTCTGTGAGAGAAAAGAAAACACTTGTTAGATCATTGGATTGTCTAAAATTTTCAAATTTACCTTTTTTATTTAAAAACAATAACAAAAAGTTCTACATTTAATTATTGTATTATACTTCATTCATAATAAAAAATTCATATTACTCTTGTGATTAACCCAGACATTATTCATTGAAGTTGCAGCCCTTAGTAAAGTGAGCTTCTGATCATATATATAAACGTAATCAATCTTAAAATTACCATATTTAACGAGTGATCAAATTCAGGAATAAAATCGGCTGTTCGGCCATGAATGACTATCAGCACAACAGTACGATAGATGCATATCATAATTGTTACCTGTTCATAATTTATCTTACTAGTAAACCAAGTATATATGTTAATTTTGGAGAGTTGATTCTTTCATTATGTTAGATTACAAAAATAAATAAGAAAAGGAATGTGGCATTGCACTGAGATAGGGAGATGAAATGAACAGTTTCTATTGGTTTCACAATTCACCAATAACACTAACCTGTCATGAATGCGTAGCATAAGCTGAACTAATACAGAGCGCATTCTGAGTGAGTGTGTTACCCTGAATTTCGACTCTTTGTATTGCAATGTTGATCCAGAGTTTAGCGTGTAATCGCTTCCAGCAGCCAATTTTGGTACTAATTTCAAATTATAATCCCAGAAAAGTTGTTTTAAAACTAAGGCCTTTGACAGTTTTGGCTACAGGTATTAAAGGCTTTAGTTGTTTAGATAATACAACTGCAAGCTTCTGGTGCAACTGAAATCTGTGTATAGAAATGTAGTATGGTATTATCTATTATGTTTTGAGGGGTGAAGTTATGGTGCTTGCGCATGTATCGTGTTTGTGCATCTGGACTTTTCGATGTGCATTAAGATTCGATGCGCATAAATTTTCACGAATCTCGATGCACATCAAAGGATCCAGATGTGCAAGTACGGTGCATGTGCATGCGCAAACATCATAGTTTTGCTCTATGTTTGAGTATTCCTTGCAATAAGAACTGTTAGCTTTACTTTGAGCAAATCTTGCAGGCATTTCTTTCCTTTCTCTATTCTCTCCTTCAAGCTCTACTTTGTGCAGCAAATTAAACCAAATGTTTGTATTAGTACCTTACAGTGATGTAAAACTATATTCTGTTAAATTATTTTTTCTGTTTTTATAAGATCGGCCACTTCTGGTAAAGTAACTAGTATTTTTATAAATTATCATTACTTCGACAATTTTGATCTGGCTTATTGCTTTCATCAATCCAGCATTGACAGCACATACAATCGACACAAGCAACTTATGGTAGCTGATGGAGGTGCTAATAAAGAAAATATTAATGAAGATACTAATGATCTGCAGGCATGTTACTAAAACTTTGTTTCTGTGATCTTTGGTTTGTAGAGCTTATATTTTTACTTTTGTTAATTAGTACAGAATGAAATTGTACACTGTTAAGTTGAAATTTTATTATTTGTATATTTTGGATTTCTGAAAAGATAGAGAAGTAAATTCCGAGTTTAAAAAGGTGAAAAATATATAAAGTTCCGTCAAACAATTTTTGGGATATAGTTGTTAATTTTGAAAGTTCGTGAGTATATAATAAAAAGTCTAGAAAGTATGTCTATTTTGCAAAATTATAGTCTCAAGCAATTTATCCTAGTTGGAGGCACAAAAGAAGTCAAAACATAGATGAAGATGCTGATGATTTGCATAATAAAATGAGCTATATTGTAACCTTTGGTTAAGGTTATATTGTAATCTTTGTTTAAGGTTATATTGTAATGTTTTGGGTGGAGAATTTTATACTTTCACACTCAGTATAAACTGAAATTTCAAACTTGGGGCCTAAACGGATTTCTATTTTCATATTTGGATTTCTATTAACAAGTAACACTAATGTTCTAGGTATAGAAGTCCCAATTCTTATCTTCTGACGGGTTGCTGTGCGGTACAGATATCCGACTATCCAAAATTTTGAAGATATCTGCAAAAAAAACCTATAGAAAAACATGGCCCAGAATTATTGCAGTGCATGCCGCACGTTAGAAGATGAGGATCCTAAAAGTTCAGGGTATACAAACCAGAATCCTGTACAGTATACCGATTTTGCAAACTCCAAAGTAAACCCTCAAAAAGTAAAAAAAAAAAAGTTTGAAGATAAGCACATTAAGTTTTAGTTTAGGTCAAATTGGTAAATGTCTTGAAAACTGGATTGCTATGTGCAACCTCAAAGGTTCTGCTGAGGACCTCATGAGGGTTTTTCCCCAGCTGTTTAGTGTGTTAACAGCCACCCACCATCTTACCATGTAAACCACTTATCTTGATGTTCCAAATCTCTTACCATGTAAATCATTTATCTTGCTATTGTAGATTAATTGTGAAGATGCATCCAACTTGACAAAGTGCTATAATCTAAATGTTTGCCCTTGCTGGTACAAAAATATGCTCTGTTTCTAGAAAAAATGATTATAACATATGATCAAGTCTTATCTTCTTATATGAAAAAAGTGTTATGCTTATGCAGGTACAGTACAAAGATAAATCAGATGCATGCGAGAGAATTAGATGAATTTGAAGCCTCTTTAATGGATACTTTCAGGCAAATCAAATCCAGAAGGGTAAGTCATGTACTGGTATAGACTACTGTACCACTTATTTGCATATTGTTTTTGTTATGGCCGGATACTGCCCCTTTTAATTCCTAGTTGATGGCAGCACTTTTTTAAGATTGTATAACTGTTTTAGGCATTGCTATGTAACCTGCACATGTCATACTTTTCCATGATTCTTTCCATCTGAATAAAGGCTACTATATAATTTCTCAGTATATCTTTATTCTGGAAATTAGGTAGCAAGGGCACCACTTCTGTATTAGAATAGTCCTAACCGTTAAATTTTCAGATGTCGGAGAAATTGAATTAAATTAAATTAAATTACAGGCATAAAGAAAAGGAGCTGACCTTTTTTTTTTGTGAAACTTTTCTCGCGGGGAACAAACAGACAGCACTGGAGGGGAAAACTGCAGGAGAAAATATAGACCAAGGGACTAGCTCCTGATGAGGTGGCACTGCTTTGTATTGACACGTTGTTTGGTATGCAACCATTTGCTGCCACGTGGATAGGAGGGACTAATAAAACGGGCACTTGCTCCGTGCAATTAACTATTGAAATATGCAAACCTGAAACCTCGTCTGTTGGGAAATTGATCTGTATTATGTTTCTTTATTTCCTTACATATATTTTCTGTGCTTAAAATCTATCTATTTCTCTGAAGATAGCATATTTAAATTTCTGTTGCGGCGTCGGGGACATATCTAAAATTTTATGAATTTGTGTCTGATACTATCAGTTCGCGAGCATATTGAATAAGCCACATGACGTATTTAATTAATTTTTTTATTCATGCATGCTCGTAGGTTTACAATATTACACATGCAACACATGTTCTCAAAATCAAATTCAAACTTGAACTCAAACCAAATCCAAATTCTAACATGAAAATAAACCAACCACCAAGACTTGAATTGCACCTCCCTTATGATGGTATTGATGCCTTACTAACTGCACTAAAAAGTTTCGGCATCTGATTAGTTTATTATATTTGACTAACATATTCTATTTTCGATACGCCATAGTACATCTCCGATACGTTTTCGACACTTCACACAAAAAAAGATTGAAAATAAAACATGAAAGAAGTTCAAACTCAAAACAAGTCACTTCTCATCAAAACACCTTACCACATTAGAAACCAAAACTTTCAAGTTTACACAAAGTTCATATAAGTCTTGCTAAATTATTTGAAAAAACCTACTCACATCTTGTTATATGATGCCTAGCAAGATGCTTTAGCAAAATGAGTTTACTATGTGAGCAAAAATGAAAAAGATGGTGTTGCAAGATAGCAACATATATTGTTTTGAGTTTAATTTGTTTTATTGTTTTAACTTTTTCAAATCTAAAAATAATGACGTAAAAGTAATTTCATATTAACTTTGTATTTTATTACAACACTTAAAAATTCATATAGCAAATCGCATATTATTTTTGTAGTTCCTTTCTTGAAATTTTTTTGAAAGATTGCAGTAGCAAACGACCCACTTGTGGGTGCAAGTAGTCTATGCAGAACAATAGGATTAGGTGACCTTAGGGATGTCAGTATAGTCCATCGGCCTGCCTATGCCCATCCTTTCTGGTCTTATATCCACCTGGCTCATTGCTACGACGGGACGAGTTGGTAATGGGCTGTGACTCTATATCCATGGGTAGTTCATGGGCTTGTCGAATATAGTCTTTTAGATTTGTATGGTTATACTCACGAATAGATTTTTAGTTATTTAATGAACTCATTGATGTATATTTTTTGTTTAGTGAATATATTGATGTTAATTTTGTTGTTAAATTATTATACTATATTGTATAAAAAAAATTATATTGTGCAATTAATATATTGAAGGGAATCATATAAATTCACGAATGCTAAAATATAATGGCGAGTATTGGCCGGTAGTCCATGGACCGGGCAAGAATGCCCTTAAATAGGTTCAGCCTTCAGTTTCATGTCCATTTTTGTAGGTTGGGTAGGTCAGATATGATATTTTTGCAGGACGAATAGTTTGCGGACAGGCAAAATACCCACAAGTAAGGCCCATTAACATCCTTAGGTGACATCCCTTGTGGATGCAAGGACTACTGTAACCTGATTTGAGTCGAGATACACTTATTTGCGACACAAGGAGCATCCTTACGGCTGTAATATCAGTTATCAATATCAAACTACTCTGTCGACACAAGGCCCATCCTTGCAACAACAAGAAGACCCTAGCCAGATTTGCTACAGCAATCTTTGAGAATAAATAGGAGATCTCTCCGTAACGAAAATATAGGAAATTTTTAGATTTTAGAGAGAGAAAAAGACCATGGTAGAGAGAGAAGGAGCCTTCATTGTCGATCTAGGATTTTTCTATTTTTTTTCACTTTTCTTTCGATCTTTTGTATCTTTTTTGTTTTGTTTTCTACCATGAGAGAATAATCACCTCTCTAGAGCTTAAGATTGCAAACATGAAACATGAAACTCACTTCCTCGTTTTAGATATTTGTTTATTTCATAAATTTGTTGGTTTATTATTTCTTTTATTTACTATTGATCTTAGTTTAATGATGTGAATTTTGTTATGCAAGTTATAAATTCTAAAATACACCTAATTAATTTGATAGTAAGTATAAAATTTTGTTAAGTAGTACCTATGATATCGCCTCCACTGGGCAAGTCAATTTACAAATTTAAACATAAAATTTAAACCTAAATATAAAACATTTTAATTGGTTTGATTGGTTTGCAAATTAAAATGACTCAAAAATGGTGCAAATAAATTAAGAGTTCGTGGATCTAAAGAGATCAAGTTGAGGATCCTAGACTTTCAAGTCTACAATTCGCTCGCTTATAAAAATACTATATTAGCATATTCAATCCTTTGTTTGTTTTTGAGCTTTTACTATACAATTGTAGTATTGAAGATCAATCGCTTGGTTCAGTATCATACCTAGGATAATTAGGATTTAGGATTTAGAGCTAATCCTACATCAAAATTTCACCAATCTAGGACCTATGGCTCATCAATGATCAAACTAAAGTATTAAACTAAAGTACCATATGCCTCATTAATTGCCTAATAAAATACTTTGGTGTAATTCAATTCGACCCTCTAAGTAATTAATTTTCCTTACACGTTTCTTTTAGGTTCGGGGATTAAGTTCTTAATTTTGCAATCTCAAACACAAATTCTAAGGTTTTATCTAAGTAATTAAACTAAGATAAATTTTAAATAAAGGGAACAAAACAACAAACAAATTCATGAATAAACAATATCTATGATGTATTTTATCGTGCTAATAATATATTCTAAATTGTATCTAATTTGATCGCAAGCGCACAATCTAACGAGTAGTACTCGGGGTGTCGAATCCACAGAGACAACTTGATCTACTAACTCTAAAACATTTTACTAGTTTAAGAAATTCATAATTGGTTGGTGATTTTAGTTAAAACTAACTAAAACTATGCTAAAAAAGTATGATGTTTCAGCTTAAAAGAATCTAGATGGAAGATTTCAACTACTCAATCGATTGTTCATCTACACGGTTCTAGAAAGATAACTCTAAGTTATTGTGAAGTTAAATAAAAAGGCATAATTCGGTATTAAGTTCAATTTCTTGGTTTAATATCTTGTCTAAATCATAAGCAAAATCTACATTCACTACTTATTTGATTATGATAAAGATTTTGTAAACACTTGAAAAGTCAAGCTAACATCAAACACACATCCATCTTTTGTCGGTACCTAGTATGATAATAAGGCGCAAATCAACCTAAATTCTAAGTTTCTCGCTTCATTTATCGATACTTGGCTTAAAACTTAGTTTGTTTCTTGCTTTCAATTGAAAACTAAAGTATTAAACTAAAGGCTAAAGTAGTAATTTCTATTAGATTTTGAGAAAGAAGAAAGGGAAAGAGAGAATGATGAAATAAGCTTTTCTATTGTGTTATTTCTGATAATTACATGGGTATATATAAACCCCTTCTTTCTAATAGCCGTTGGTGACTATCCTAATATTGGGATTATGTATTTGTCTAATTGAAAGAAATCAAGCTAGGTACCTAATTTAGCCTAACAGCTATATTTTGATGCTAGTTTATTCCTTTCCTAAATTGCCTGTGATGATGATTTTCTGAGGCAATTCCCTTATTTCTCAACACTCCCCCTCAAGTTGGATTCGAACAAATTAAAAGAATTCAACTTGCGCAAATTTTTTTGAAAACATCCCTTGTCCAATGCCTTGGTGAAAATGTCAGCTAGTTGTTCCTCACTTCTCACAAAAGGAGTTTCGATTTCTCCTGCTTGCACTTTTTCTCGTATAAAATGACAATCCACTTCAATGTGTTTAATCCTCTCATGAAATACTGGATTTGAAGCAATGTGTCTTGCAGCTTGATTATCGCAATACATTTGCATTGGGCCTTCACATGAGATCTTCATGTCTTTTAGTAATTGTTTGAGCCACACTAGTTCACTTGCGGTTGATGCCATTGCTCTATACTCTGCCTCTGCGCTTGATCTTGAGACTACATTTTGCTTTTTGCTTTTCCATGTCACAAGATTCCCACCTACAAATGTGCAGTAACCTGTGGTTGATTTTCGATCAAAGCTTCCAGCCCAATCTACATCAGAGTAGGCGAGAATGTTATTAGTATTATTTTTCTTCATCCATATCCCTTGTCCAGGAGATCCCTTTAGATACCTAATAATTCGATTTACTGCATCTAGATGAGTAGTTCTTGGTGCATGCATATATTGGCTTACTATACCAACCGCATAGGCTATGTCTGGCCTAGTAACAGTTAGATAAATCAATTTACCAACCAACCTTTGATATTGTCCTATGTCTTCTAGAAGTTCGCCACTATCTGGTTCAAGTTTATTATTGGTATCCATAGGGGTTTTTGCAGGTTTTATACCAAGTTTACCTGTCTCCTTTAAGAGGTCAAGGGTATATTTTCTTTGAGAAAGAAACAAACCTTTGTTGGAATGAGCAATTTCAATACCTAGAAAATATTTCAATTTTCCTAGATCTTTAATGTCAAAATTTTCCTTTAGTTTTCTTTTAATTTTATTAATTTCTATATTGTCATTTCCAGTAATAATTATATCATCTACATAAACTAGAACAATTGTGGTTGTATCATTTTTGTGTCTAATAAACATAGATGAGTCAGCAGGACATTTGGTAAAATTATGAAGTAAAAGAGAATGACTAAGTTTGGCATACCATGCGCGTGGAGATTGTTTTAATCCATAAATTGATTTGTGTAATCTACATACTAGTGTCTTGTCATGCTCATTTTTATGACCTGGAGGGAGAGTCATGTAGACTTCTTCCTCTAAAGTGCCTTGAAGGAAGGCATTTTTAACATCCATATGAAATAGACTCCATCCCTTGTTGACAGCAACAGATAAAAGGACTCTAACAGTATTCATCTTGGCAACTGGGGCAAAGGTTTCTAGGTAGTCAATACCGTATGTTTGGGTAAAACCTTTTGCAACAAGTCTGGCTTTATATCTTTCCACAGTTCCATCACTATTGTATTTAATTTTGTAAACTCATTTACATCCTACATGTTTCTTTCCATCTGGTATAGAGACAATTGACCATGTGTTATTTTTCTCGAGAGCTTTAAGCTCTTCTTCCATTGCTTGGTTCCAAACAGGGTTGTTTTTTTGCTTCTTGAAATGTAGTTGGCTCAATTTGTTTAGAAATACTAGTCAAAAAGGCTTTATGGTTGGAGGAGATTTTGCTATAAGAAATATAATCTTGAATTGTATACCTTACATTATATGTCACATAGTCACGTAACCTGGATGGTGGTTGTACTGATCGGGTTGATCTCCTAGGATTTGTGATTTCTTGATTTTCTCCCCCTGAGTGTGATTCCTCTTCATTACCGGTTTGGCTTTCTACATGTAATTCTTCTTCACCTGATCTTGTGTGGTTTTCTTGAATATTTGTACCTTCAAAAAAGGTTAGTTCTGGAAAAACAATTTCATTTCTTGGTTTTTGTTGGTCATTTTCTTTTTTATAAAATGGTTCATTTTCAAAAAAAAAAATACATTTCTAGATATATATAATTTTTTGTTATTAGGATCATAACATTTATAACCTTTCTTTTGAGAAGAGTATCCAATGAATATGGTTTTTACAGCATGTTTATCTAATTTATTTTGTCTTTTAATATGCACAAAGCATGTGCATCCAAATACTCGAAGATGATCTAAATTCATTTTCTTTTTGTTTAAAATTTCTAGTGGACTTTTATTATTTAAATTCGAGCTAGGTAGTCTATTAATAAGATATATAGCGGTTAGCATAGCGTCGGACCAAAATTTTTTTGGGACATTTGATTGAAAAAGTAAGGACCTAGTAACTTCTAATATGTGACGATTTTTTCTTTCTGAAACTCCATTTTGTTCTGGTGTATTAATACATGTAGTTTGGTGTAAAATTCCTTTTTGTTTCAAAAAATCTGAAAAATTCTTATTAATATATTCAGTTCCATTGTCAGACCTAAACACTTTAATATTTGTTTCATATTGATTTTCAACATAATTTGTAAATTATTGAAACATGGAAAAAACTTCATTTTTAGATTTAAGAAGATAAATCCAAGTAGTGCGTGAAAAATCATCAATAAATGTAACAAAGTATCTATAACCATTATAAGAATCTATAGGTGCCGGTCCCCAAACATCAGAATGTACAAGTTCAAATATTCTTGAGGTTTTGCTATTAGAGTGTGAGAAAGGTAATCTAGTTTGCTTAGAAAAACGACAAATATCACAAGAGCTTGAATCTATCTTAGATAAAGAAAATAAATTATTTAAAACTTTATCTGAAGGATGTCCAATCCTCCAATGCCACAGTTTATATTGTTATACATTATTAGCAACAAAAGCTTTATTTGGAAAATTTAAAACATAAAGTCCATTTTCTAAACGACCATCACCAATCATCATCCGAGTTGCTTTGTCCTGAAATATCACACCTTCAGATGAGAAAATAGCCTCACAGTTTAAGTCTTTGGTAATCTTGCTTACAGATATTAAGTTTGAATTAAGAGATGGTAAATGCAACACATTTGAAATTTTTTTATCAAATAAATTGGTAGTTCCAATATTTTCAATAGGTACCTTGGCACCATTCGCAATAGTTACGGTTTGAGTATTTTTGGCTTGTTGTATATCTTCTAAAAAATTAATATTGCTAGTCATATGATCAGTTGCACCAGAGTCGATAACCCAGTTATTATTTTTATACAAATTTAAACATTATTTTGACACAATACCTGAATTTTTACCTTTCTGTCCGAGTGCGGCTGTGATTTGGGCCACTATTTGATTGAGTTGGGCTTGATTCAGCAGGCCGGACAGGTTTTGTGCTAATGGATCTGATCCACTAGCGGCGGACCCGTTAGCGATTGAAGGAAGTTCGAATCCGGGTGCATGATCAGACACCGCTGTCATTCCCCTTTTCTCTCTGTCTTGTGAACTGCCTCTTCCTTCATCGCGCGATCTGCCTCTGTCACCGCCCCCTTTCTCTCCTCTCCTCTTTGGCCGGAGATGCGGATAGAGGAACCAGCACTGGTCGCGGATATGACCTTCCTTCTTGCAGTTGCTACACTTGGCCGTGTTGTTTGTTCCCCGCTTCTCCTCGGCCGAGTTAGGGTTAGGGTTAGGGTTAAGGTGACGGATCTGGTGGTGCGCGGTGAAGGCAGCGGTGAAGGCTTGGTTCTCTGTGAGGGGTTCGGTGCTCATTCCTCTTCTCCTCGACTCCTCTCTCTGAATCGCAGCAACCACTGTCGCAAAGTCTGGAGGAGTGGAGGAGAGCAGTATTTGCGCTCGAGCCGCCTCATAGCTCGAGTCTAGCCCGCTGAGATAGATGAGAACTTCATCGAGCTCGGATCACTTCCGTAGCTCGTCTGGGTCAGAGGTAGGCGGAAGGTAAATTTTGAGTTCTTCAAATTTTTTTGTGAGTTCCGATAGGTACTCGGTTTTGGTTCTGTTGCTTTGTTTGATCTGTGAGATCTCTTGTTTGAGGTTGTAGATGTGAGCAAAATTCTGTTTTTGGTCGTACATGGCCTTGGCTTTTTCCCAAATTTCTTTAGCCGAGTTTTTGAACATGAACATGTCGGCTATTTTTGGCTCCATTGATGCTAGCAGCCACACCATCACTTGGTGGTCTTGTGTCTGCCATTCTTCAAGTTTGATCATTTCTTCATCTTTTGCTGGGTTTGATAATTGGGGTTGCTTTTTTGCCCCGGTTATGAAACCGAGTCTCCCTTTGCCACTGAGAGCTAGTGTGGTTGCCCTAGCCCATGAGAGGTAATTGGTGCCATTTAGTATGACACATGTGATGAGTTTTGAGGAGTCTTCTTGAGGAGACATGATTTTGGTTTTGTTGGTATTCTGTCTGTACCAGGTTTGGGATATGGATTTTCAGGTTCTTAAACCTGCTCTGATACCATATTAGATTTTGAGAAAGAAGAAAGAGAAATAGAGAATGATGAAATAAGTTTTTCTATTGTGTTATTTCTGATAATTACATGGGTATATATAAACCCCTTCTTTTTAATAGCCGTTGGTGACTATTCTAATATTGGGATTCTGTATTTGTCTAATTGAAAGAAATCAAGCTAGGTACCTAATTTAGCCTAACAGTCATATTTTGATGCTAGTTTATTCCTTTCCTAAATTGCCTGTGATGATGATTTTCTGAGGCAATTCCCTTATTTCTCAACAATTTCTTTCTCAATGTGATAAAACAACAATTTTCTGGTTCAATTGAAAATGCTCTAAAAGATATGTAGTATCTAGTATGGCACTATGTTTGTGAATATCTTTCTGATACGGACCAATGCTTAACTTTGAACTTTCCATCTTTCCTATTTTTCAAATTTTCACTCTTCCATTCAAGCATTATTACCTTCTGTTATATGCCATTCAAGCATTATTAATTTCATTTAGATTTAGATAGACTGGAGAGTACACTGTGCTCTACACGATAAGCTCCTGAATTTGCATTTTTTATTTTTGTAAACTATATTTTATTGGGATGATTTTGACCTGGGTTGCTGCTTTGGTCAATCCAGCATTGACAACACTTACAACCGGTACAAGCAATTCACGCTAGTTGCAGGAGGTGCTAACAAAGAAAATATACATGAAGATGCTCATGATTTGCAGGTATCTTACTATATATTTGATTTCTTGCAATATTTGGTTTAAAAAATTACAATTTTAGTTTTTCTGATTGAAAAATCAAGTACTTAAATTGGGGCCTGAAGACTTTTTTCATTTGGATGTATTGAATGAGAAAAGCAATATTGTGAGTTACTTCTGTTTTTAGAAAAAAGAGTAAAAAAAACAGTTTGGAATATTACAATCCGTGGTACGCAAAAATCGTCATTTTTAGGAAGTTCGGGGTATACAAATAAAATTCTAAAAAGATAAAAGTAAATATTGCATAGTTTGGGGTAAAACAAATAAAAATTCTGTAGAGAAAATTTTTAGGAATGATTAAAATCAAATAATTAATTAATTTGACCTGAAGAATTTGTTATTTTGGATTTTTAAATAGATAAAGTAATATTGTGAGTTTAGAAGTTCGAAAACTATACATGGTCAATTGTATTACAATACAGGATATATATAGTGGTCATTTTCGAAAAAGTTTAGCAAATAAAAAAGTCTGTGAAGTACATATATATATATATTGCCGAAATTTTTCATTATAAACAAATAAAAAAGATAAAACACCACTATAGAAAAAATCGAGCAGAAATCACCAAAATAGACAGTTCGTTATCTCTGATAGCGGACCATTGGTCCTCCAACAGAGCCAGCGAACCAAAATGGACCCCACCACGCAGCCTATTTTCTCGCATTTTTTTGTCATTTTCCCATCCTCCATCTCTGTTGGAGGACCAAAAATCATGGGCCAGAATTGGGTTTTGAGTTTTGTCCTTTAGCCATCCGCCATCTCTGTTGGAGGATCAAAAATCACGGGCTGAATTTTGGGTTTTGTCCTTTAGCCATCCGCCATCTCTGTTGGATACAGTTGTCGGGTTTTATAAAAGGCCAATTGTCTTATCAGACTAATGAACATGATTTGTATCGTACCAGAGTAGTATCTGTTAGATCTCTCTGAGCCAAAGCCAGTCAACCAAAAGAAAATATTTCCTTATTCGCTCAGAGATACCAGAACTCCCCCAAATCTAAAAGATCTACCAAATCAAATGATGGCATTTCTGTATTCAATTATTATGCTGACATCAATTTCTGTAATTACTGATGTACTGATGAGGAATATGGTCTATTGTCACAGATTTTGCTATCTTTGATTATATCACTTTTGCGATAGTGGAAGCTTCCATACTATGGAAAATGATGAGAAGTCAATGTGTGTTATCATTTGCTTTTACTTTTATATTGCATGGAATGATAATGCCACTTTTTTTTAAAGCAATACAAGTTTACATAACTGACTATTATGCAATACATTGGTATGTCTCTTATGTTGAGGCTTTATTTTCTTGTAGGTTGTACTCTCTAATGAGGACAGTAATTTGAAGGTTTGTCAAGTTTTGCTTTTTGGTTACAATATTTGTTTTCCTGTAATGAGCCTAACTGGACTATTATGTGAGGATAGAATTGTCATCTTTATTTCTAATGCCACTTCGTGTTGTTTGATGTCAAATAGCTTAAGTCAGTGCATCATTTAATCGATGAAAAGAAGAAGCTGGAGATGAAGATTATAGGTAACGAATGCCTCCTTTGTTTTTATTTGTATCCATTGATGCTTGCTGATCAGTTTTTTTCTCCATTGGTTTATTTTAGTACTTGTTCATGGAATGGTACTATTTCTCCCTTCTACTAATTCGGTGTTATGATGGACATATACAGAATGAATTACTTCGAAGCTTTTCATGGAGAATTTGTTGTGTTTACGCAATCAAGCATAGCCTTGATGCACTACTTTTTATGGGCTACACTAGTGTCTGTCAAGGTTTCGAGTTCCCAAACAAAATGATGATGATCTTACTATCATGAAAACCAATCGAGTAATATCACCAAGGACCTGATAGTGAAATCTGTTACTAATCTCGTTTATTTGGAACTAAACAAAGGACATGGAAAAGAAGAAAGGAAGGACATGTTTCGAAATGGACAAATTTGCAGCAGCCTTGGAACTTCTGCAAAGTATATCTGTATTATGTGTGTGATTATTAACTTCTCGTTCTGGTGATCTGTTCAAACTTCAAAGAGACCTACCTATTTTCTTGAAAATCATTTGTAGACCTTTTTGCTTCCAAGTACTTCAAAAGTTTTGTTGTTTGAATAAAATTACAACATTAATAGAAAAATGAAGATTTGAACAAAATGTGATTGAAGCCGTTTTTGTCAACACTACAACACTCAAGATTCTGATAAAGCCATAAAGGGGTCATTTCGTAACACACCAATTTGTCATTCTTGTGGAATGGGGTGCTTCGAAAATCTAATATGCCCCCGCTACGTTATGCACGAGCAACCCAAAGTTGAGAAACAAATGAGGTTATACACGTACTGCTTTTTTCTGATTGTTTATTATTTGTATGAACTATTGATTTTCGATAAGGCAATGAAAATCGGCAGGTGAATGCTTTGTTCGGAAAAAAAGACAAGTGAAATCAATACTACTTTTTGTTGGCATGGTGTATATGAAGCCGTTTCCGCATTTTAGTGACTGCTCAAAGAGTTGCTCCATATCGGGACGTATTGGATCGATCAAAGTCCTCCTCTTCAAATTCGACAACGGTTCTCATGTCTCTCTCAATTGAAAGCATAAAAGGAGCAAAGATGAGTTGATCTAATCAGATTTGGATTGTAATGAAAAAAGATTTCTAAATCACAAAATAACAGTTTGACTAATTCGTAGATAAGATTTTAACTGAATTCAGGATAAGAATAGATTACATTTCAGATTTTTGGATCGTCTCATAACGAGTTGTCTCGGCCCATCTCCGAATTTAATGCAGCTGATGGCAACATTAAAATTCCACAATTTGTGCTCTCTCTCTCTCTCTCTCTCTCTCTCTCTCTCTTTTTCCTTTACAGTCGTCTTATCTACTTTATTTTTTTTAAGTGACACTGTAGCAACAAATTATAACAACTTTGACCATTGTAAATAATATGTATTAAATTTCCTTGATTTAAAAAGTAATTCTAAAATCTTTTCTCTTTCGTAAGAACTAGTTCTTAATTTAATAATGAAACAAACAAGACAAATCTGTTATGGAAAAAATTAACTGAAATTGCACTTTTATTGACAACAATCAAAGGTACTAACTGAATCTAATAATATTTTTGACGAAAATTTTGATTCACAAAAACTGCTCAAAAAAATATTTTTGTGAAAAATTTAAGATTCAAAATCTAAACAAAAAGTTAGCTATTAAATATTTAAATTTGATTTCACTCATTTTATATGCAAGGCCGTTTCGTGCAAACTATATTTGGATCAGAGACGTACTAGACTAGACAAAACTCTTTATCTCAACCAAAATCCTCAAAAAAGGGTGCAATAGCCTGTTTCTATTAGAAATTTGATATCAATCTAATAAATAAAATTTGGACTACGTATTATATAATTAATATATTAAATATTATCACTAATATTACATGAAGTAATATAAAATATGTTATAAATGTAATTAATTAAGGAATGCCATAATACGTATATCGTCAAGTTTTAGATACAAATATATATATAATTAAAGTAAATTAATTATATTTATTGATGAATCAATTATGATTAATTTAATTAATGCTAGTGTTAAGGTAAATGTCAGAAATATTGTTTTGGTTAATCCAATAAAATTGGATCAAGATACCAAACAAAACATGTGCATCCTAGTAATACGAAACTAAATGTGAAAATTTCTAAATTAAACTTATATATTTTTGTGATTCTTTATTTTCGATTTTTTTCAATTTTTGTCTAGAAAATAAAAAATTATTCTTAATGCATGAAAATTAAATTGCAAAAAATTAATTATGAAAAATTAAATGTGCAAAAAGATAACTTGCTTGGGTTGTCTTCCAAGAAGTGCTCATTTAGCGTTCCGAGCTCGACCATACTCCTTATGTAGTGCATTTTTGCATCGATAAGGGAGATGTTTGTCGTCCCTTCAATCGGTTCTTCGTTCCCATTGGTGGTTGTTTGAATAAAATCTCAAGAAGAAAATTCATATCTGAGCAGAGATACATGTACCTTTGTTCTTACCTTTGGGGAACTCTTGTTTTCTGGTTCCATTGGTGCTTCATCACCAAATGTGGAGATCTGGACATCATTATATTTGACCAAAACAACATTGTCTTGACAAATTGGGCTCTGAAAAGGTCCATTGCAATCGTAAGAATGGTCTGTTGCGGTCGCAATTAAATGGGCAGAGGAGATAATTTCAGGTTGTGTTTCCGTCGAGGTGTCTTACGGCCGCAAAGTTGATTGGCTGCACTCACAAAGATGTGCATCCGAGCAGTTCTGCAATTCGTCAGTTTGGGCGTCTTGCGATCGCAAGAGGTAACGTTTGTAGCCACAATTGAATAAGAGGAGGAATATAATACTTTCATTTTTGTGTCTTCATGATATCTCCAAATCTACGTCATTCATTAAAACTAATGAATGATCTAGATTTAATTGTATAAAAAGATGTGTATGATGAATGATATGAATTTTGAAGACACAATAAAAATACACAAAAATAAAAACATTATATTCCTTCTTATTAAATAATGTTGTGCTAGACTGAAGAGCAAATTATTTAGTTGAGTGAGTTACGACCGCAATAAGGTTTGCTTGGGGCCGCAAATGTTCTCGGCAGAGGCAACATCTTCTGCCTACGATTGAAGTGGCGTGAATTTAATTGCATTGTCTTCGAAGGAAATCCTTATCCTTAGCTTTAGCTTTCTCTTAGGGTGCATTTGGATTATGTCATGGTTAGTGCAAAAATAGTGCTATCTAGATTAGTGGTTGAAATAGTGGTTACTTTTTGCTATCTAGGTTAGTGCAAAAATAGTGTTAATTTTGTGCTATCTAGGTTAGTGAAAATGTTGTTTGGATTGCACATTTGGAGTAGTGATAGTGAGTTAGTAAAATAATAAATTATTTCAGTTTTTTAACGATAATAATAATAATAATGATAATAGTAATAAAATAATAATGACAATAATAATAATAAAAAATAATGACAATTAAAATAATAATAATGACAATTATAATAATAATAAAATAATGATAATTACAATAACAATAATAAAATAATGATAATTACAATTATAATAATAATAATGACAATTATAATAATACTAATTAAATATTAATGACAATAATAATAATAAAATAATGATAATTAAAATAATAATAGTAATAATAAAATAATATTAATGACAATTATAATAATAATAAAATAATGATAATTACAATAATAATAATAAAAATAATAATAATGACAATTATAATAATACTAATAAAATAATAATGATAATAATAATAATAAAATAATGACAATTAAAATAATAATAATGACAATTATAAAAATACTAATAAAATAATAATGACAATAAGAATAATAAATAATGACAATTAAAATAATAATAATAATAATAAAATAATATTAATGACAATTATAATAATAATAATAAAAAAATAATATTAATGACAATTATAATCATATATATTTTAATAATTTCTCTCTCCATGCTCTCTCCAAAAAATTGTTATTCATGCTAACTCAACAATTTGGATGGGTTAGTGAATTAGTTGCTACTCATGCTATTCACAAATAACAATTTTATGTTTGGATTGCACTTCAATTTGATTAGTGGTGCTATTCACAAAAATAACTATTCACCATGCATCCAAATGCACCCTTATAATTCAAAATAAGTATGTAACATTTTTCCTTGTCTTTCAACATCTCATGTTTATCTATTTAGTTTTCTACATCTCATTTTTATCTGAAATAATCTCAATGTAACTCATTTTTATCTAGACTTCGGCGACCCAGTCTCCGTACTCGTCCCATCTCATTTCCCAAAATGGGAGCGGGTCGACCCGCTACCAAGCTTCTCCCTCTTCTCCGCCTTCTCTTTCTCTTCGCTCACGCTAGCTGTTCTCGCTTTGATGCTCTCCGCCACTCATCACCAAATTCCGCCGCTGGAATCTGCGATCTCCTCCTTCTCCCATTTGGCTATCCTTGCACTGAACACACTGTACGGAACTGCTCAATCTCGCTTTTAACACCTGCTTAGATAAGCAGGAGTTATTATTTTCTTGTATATGTTGGAATCCTCTAGTTGAATTCAGCGATTTCTATGGATAAATGAGCCATTAAATTTTATCTTATGTTGATCAAAATGATTAATTGGTTGTGTTCAGTTATTAAAATTCAAACGGATTATTAGTTATATTATTGTTTTTACTTACCTTATAGCCACATGGGTAGTGGGTGACTGGGTGGGTGCTCTACTCGAGGTTTTCCATTGTTGGTGAAAATGATGAACAGCAGTGTAAATGACACGATTTTAGGATTTGCTAAGGTGCAGCAAGTTTTTCTACATTTTACTGTATAAATCCTTTCTGACATCGTGTACAAACTCTTTATGTGTTTTTTCTAGGTTGAAACAAAGGATGGATATACTTTATCTCTTCAGAACATTCCATATGGTAAGAATGATCTGAAGACAGCACGAGGACCTCCCGTGTATCTGCAACATGGCCTCTTTCAGGTTCTTTGCTCCCTCAAAGTTTCCTGCACTGTTGATTCAGGCAAAAAAGTTATTAGTTCACTGGCGTGCAATACTGATAAATAAACTGTTTATTAGAACAACTACTTAAGCATAAGATAGCTAATGTCTATTATAATAAGATAACATTTTAGTAAAAGGGTATTATAGAATAAGTTAAATGATACTCACATCCATCCACTTGCCTGTTTTATTTTTGCAGACATACTTCTATTCTGCACCATTGAGAATATAATGCAATTACCTGACTTATTATTAACTTTTTAGGGAAGGAAATCAGTCATAAAAAAGTTAAACAACTGTAACTTCAATTTGAATTTGTATGGATTGATTGCCAGGGAGGAGATACATGGTTCGTTAATTCGTGTGAACAGTCCCTTGGGTATGTCTTAGCTGATAATGGTTTTGATGTTTGGGTTGGGAATGTACGCGGTACACGTTGGAGTCAAAATCATACCTCTTTTCGCATTCATGACAAGGTAACTTGATGGCTCAATTAAGCTCAATTTAAGCAATAAAGCACCTAAATTTACAGATAGTCGTTCACTTGTGACGCAAAATTTGTTTCTGAGTTGCATAGATTGG
Organism: Eleocharis quinqueflora; assembly: GCA_964058865.1. NCBI lineage: Eukaryota > Viridiplantae > Streptophyta > Magnoliopsida > Poales > Cyperaceae > Eleocharis > Eleocharis quinqueflora. The sequence continues at coordinate 166,607 of CAXKVX010001625.1, read as the reverse complement.
TTTGTGAAACTTTTTACTTTGTTTAACTTTAGTTTATTTTGACCTTTCCTCTTGCAGGAATTTTGGGACTGGAGTTGGCAGGAATTAGCTCAGTATGACTTGCTTGCTATACTGAGCTACATCAACTCAACAACTCAATCCAAAGTGATGTATCTTGGTCACTCACAGGTAGGTATGTTTGTGCATTTTATTTCTAAAACTCCGGATATATCTAATTGGTTAAAGAAAAGATATTAGTTTTGCATTTGTATATAAAATCTCTTGTCACTATAATGAATTGCGCACCCAATTAATCATTTAAACCAATTTCAGAGAGTTCTCACCTGATGGCTGTCTGCTGGTTTTCAGGGAACTGTAATGGGCCTGGCTGCTTTTACAATGCCAGAAATAGTGGAATTGATTCATTCAGCTGCACTTCTGTGCCCCATTTCCTATCTCAATCATGTCAGTTCTAGTTTTGTTCGCCGTGCAGTTGCATTGCATCTTGATCAAGTAAGGGATTGATTATTGTAAAACAAAGAGTTGTTTTACGAAGGGGAGCCTTGGCGTAGCGGTAAAGCTGTCACTTGTGACCAGGAGGTCACGGGTTCGGGTCGTGGAAACAGCCTCTTGCAGAAATGCAAGGAAAGGCTGCGTACAAAGACCCCAAAATGGCCCGACCCTTCCCCGGACCCCGCGCAAGCGGGAGCTATGTGCACCTGGCTGCCTTGTTTTGTAAAGAGCTTTTTAAAAAGAAGTTGCCAAAGTTCTCATTTTGTTTAATTTTTAAATCACACACCAAGGTTCTTCTTTGTACTGTTCTCTTCTTGTCATTTTCCTTTTGTGGGGTTTGTATGATTTTTCACGCGTGAAATTGCATCAATATGTGAAAGGTGGTTTCTCTTTTTTGCAGTACAACTCTCGTGCTTCTCAAAGAGCTTATCTCCACAGTAAATAAAGGAGAAGATGTCAACTAGTACTTTTCACGAATATATTTATGAATAGAAGAATTGGTGGCTAAAAATCAAAGCTTATTAGGGTGTTTATAGGAACTAATAATTATACCACTAAAGTAGAAAATTGGGGTTACTGCACTAAAATAGAACTGATATTTATTTCAATGAAATCTTTATTTTTTTTTCAGATGCTTGAGACTATGGGAATTCATGAATTGAATTTCAGAAGGTACTTGAGTATCTTTTTTTTTTCCATTCTTATAGGAGTTTCTATTCTAAATCTTCTTTTCCCTTCTCTTTATAGTTATCTTTACTAGAGTTGATGAATGTAATTATATTATTTTGATATGCTGAAATACCTCATTGGGGGCAGCAATATGGGCGTTCAGATACTGGATTCTCTTTGCGATGATGAGCATATTGACTGCAGCAACTTGCTCTCTTCAATAACAGGTTCTCATATTTCTTGTTCTATTTTTTCTCATTTTCTGCTTGATGGATCCTTTTGTTTTTAGTTTTTCATGCAATTTTAATATCATTTGATATCCAACAAAATGATGTTAATATAGACTGGTGAAGATTTAAGTCATTTGATTAATAATAGAACTTCCATTAAGTTTCATCATTTTTCATGTATATCATGTGCATAAAATATAGAATATGTTCCAACAGTCAGATTTCACAATTATGAATTGTTTTTTAGGGTTGTTGGAATTGTCGAGTTAATCCATTGTCAAGGGATCCTAATCTTTGTTCTAATAGTTGAACGTTGTACTCAGGCAGCAATTGTTGCTTCAATGCATCTCGGGTGGAGTACTACCTAGAATATGAACCTCATCCTTCATCCATGAAGAATCTACGCCATCTTTTCCAAAGTATGTATTCTTTTGAAGCTTTTCTTTCCTTCTTTTTGGAAACTTACCAATATTTCTCATAATAATTTACCACTATTAGACCTGAGGCTCTGTACTTGAAGAATTTTCTGGGTTGATAATAATTTACCACTGTTAGACCTGAAGTTAATTCAAGTGAAAACTAAAATACCCATAACTGTTTTTGCCAATTAACCTGATTACTTCGCATGGATATATCCTGCCAACTTGATTTTAGGTTATCTTTGGCTTGTCAGAAATTAAAGCGAATTGTAAGATTATGCTTTCCTACCAAACTAATATATCTTGAGAGAAATGGTCCAAAAGGTTGTGATTGTATATGCAAATATGAGAAACATTGGGACATTTTTGCAAAGATGGCTAAATGAAAAACTTGGTACTATTTGCTAACAGATTGTTCTTATAACGTACATCTTTGTTTATGTATGATTGACTCAATTTCTTTTCAAATGCTGCATGTGTATTCATGCTTGAACTAAAAACAATCTAAGATATACCAGTGAGTAGATTACTCAAATGGTTCTTAAAGCAGTATCTAGTTCCTATGTTGCTAACAAAAGCTTTAAATGTTCCTATTTGATCGCTGGACTATTTGTTACTATTTGAATCCTTATGATCACTCAAGTCAAAACCTGGTCAGTTTGATGTGGAATGTGTCATTTTTGTAATTTAAGATTAATTAATAAGTAATCCTGCATTAGCATTGAGTAAGGTACTCGCACCGTGGGCCAAATTATTGCAAAATTTGACAATTTATGGAATAAAGCCGTCCGCTGTAAAAGATGAGTTGGTCATTTTTTGGGTATAAGTTTTTTTTATATACTCAAAATGTGAATATTCTAATCCTGTATCACTTTCATTGTGCAATAACTCAGTGATAAGGAAGGGCACATTTGCCAAGTATGACTACGGGTTTTGGGGAAACCTGCAACACTATGGTCAGCTCCATCCACCTTCCTTTAACCTAAATGCCATACCAGATTCCTTGCCCCTTTGGATGGGGTATGGAGGGTTAGATGAATTAGCTGACGTGATTGATGTAAAACGCACCATAAGTGAGTTGAGATCTGAGCCGCAGTTATTGTACATTCACAACTACGGTCATATTGATTTCATCTTGAGCCCCAAGGCTGGTGGTGATGTGTATGAAGATTTGATTCGGTTTTTGAAATCTTCGGATGGCATAAGAAGTAGCTCTTAGTAGTATAAAATAAAAAAGACTGGAATACTCTTTTGCCACGGTTACATGTTATTATTTTCGGTAATGCTGGTTTTGTATATATGTAGCTAGGTTCAAATGCACCAGCGATTGTAATAAGCTACAGTTGATTTGGAAGTGGATATATATAAGGTGGATTAGTATGATCTAATTCTTGTGCATAATAAATGCTCACCAGTAATGTTTTACCTCGAGTGTAAGTAAGTGTGCGTACAAAATTGTTTTGATGTTTGTGTTTTGGATTATTATATAATGAAAAGAAGAAAAGAAATTGGAATTCTGAAAATCAATTTTTAACAGAGAAACAGGGAAGATCCTTGAGAAATATTCATCTTTTGCCAAAAGACGACAGGGCCACATCGTTTCATCAGCGCCAAGTTATCAAGTCTGTTTCTGAATTGTCTTATATTAAATGCCTTCTTTTTGTTGTAACAAACACAAGGATCAAACCCTTGTATTATCTTCTAATTAAAGCGCTATGGTCAACTGCTCTGGTGGTAACCGGTTAAGGATCCTAACTGGAACAATAACAGATTAACAGTAGCAAGGAAAGACATGATTACACAACTGATACTGACAAATTGTTTTATAAAAAATGATGTTTCGAATAATATCTCAATTATACATGCAGAATTGACCGCTAATGTAAAAGTCTATATCCACCGAGTATATATCTCTGTTATTTGTTTTTCTATTTTTGTTTGAACTCTGTAGTTCGAAGTGCACACGTTCAAACAGTCAACCCCGCCTTTAATCTTGCCACGTTTAAATCCGCGTTGCATTATCCATTTATTCATTTGTGTTCCATATACAACCAATCTATTATTTGTTGATCTCCTTAATAAAATTTCTTTAATAGTTTATGCTGTCTTCTCCTCCTCCTCCTCCTTCGGTGGGCAACTGAGAATCCCCCCAAGTCTATATTCTTAGCCATGGCTAGCTTCATCCTATGGCTTCACGGGTCGGGCGACTCGGGTCCTGCAAATGAATCCATTAAAGAGCACTTTACGGATCCTGTTTTTAAGAACACCAAATGGGGACTACCAACTGCTCCTTCTAGGCCCATTACTATCAACCGTATGATCCTCCTTTTTCTTTGTTTCTCTCTATTTCATTTATTACCATTCTTTTGTTTTATGTGTGTTTATTCATTGAAATGTTATGTTGGGTTCACCTCAGAAGAAGACTTCAGTTTTCAGTTACGATTTCACCTTAAAAAGGGTATCTTCTAATGTAGTTTATTTACTGGTGTCTCTGGTCCTGTTACATTCTTTCCTGATATCCAAATTTGTGTGTCTAAATATAGCCACCTCGATCCATCGGTCCAAAGTAATCCCAGTTATTGAATTTCTCCATCCTCTGTATAGAGCTGACCTGTCCATACAATTAAATTGCTTGTTTGCTGGATTTCCCCTAGTTTCCATCCAGCTTAACATTACTAGATACTGTGAATATTGTCTTTTTAAATTTCGGGAAATCAATGGGATAGTTTTGAGTCCTTATTTTCCACTGTAACTATCCCAAGAATTTTATTTTCTTTATTGCAGTACTAATTTCCTGATAATTAATTTGTAATTGTCCCGTAAATGTTAATTTAAATGGATGGGAAACTATTTCTCTGCCGGATTTGTTATTACGACTTCTCATATGTTTTTCTACACTTTGCAATGATATTTATGACCCTTGGCCACCTTGAGTGAAATGGAGATTCTTTCTTTTTAAAGTTCTACACTTTGTACATAGAATGTGGATTTCTGTGCCAGGTAATCTTACTGGTGCATGGTACAGTTTAGACAATGAAAGATATATTCAATCTTCTGCTTTATCATATCAAGAATTTATTCGTGATAAGCCATGGCATATTTAAAAATCACCAAATTACATCATAAATATCGTGTTTTCTGTTTATTTTCTTTGTACTAGGTGGTGCTGTAATGCCTGCGTGGTTTGATGTTACTGATGTGCCTATTACCTCAGTAAGTTCTATTTGCTCCATTGCTCATGTCATTTTGCTTTGTTGAAAAGCGGAACTCATTACTAAACTATAAATCATTCGTGGAGTTAATCCACAAAAGATATTTTTGATACCTGAAGAGTATCAGTCTATTGCATTGTATGTGCTTCAAAGAAATAATAAAGCGATAAATGAAGTAAATAATACATAATTTACAATTTGTGCAAACTAAAATTGCTGAAATGGCTAGAAATTAACTTCCTTACTTGATAAAGCAAAGTGTCAGACATGAAGAAGAGGTTCTTAAAGCAGTGAAGGATGTACATAGCATGATTGACAAACAGATAGCTAATGGTGTCAGCCCAAAAAATGTATTTATCTGTGGATTCAGCCAAGGAGGTACATTGAAAAGGATTATTCATAGATAATCTTGACTCTAGTTGATTTCAATAATAACCCCTAAAGGTTCGCTGACTTACACAGTTTTCCTACCTGGTATATTCATGTGTTAGTTTATTTGTAAATAGCAATAGATAAGAACCAGAAGGATCAGTACTACAAAGCACCATCTGTGTCAAATTTCTTCTCAAGCCTCAAGGTCAATAGTTCTGTCGGTACTAATAAACCTGCCAGTACCTCTGGGAAGAATAAGGTATAATAGGTACATGCAGAGACCTGATGCAGCACATTTTTCTCCTTTACTTCCCTTCCCCTACAGTAGCCTCATTGTACATCTGAAATCCCAGAATATATTTCTGGTTCCCTTCTCTATCAGAAACAAGTACTTCAAACTTCACTGTTATTTGCCAGGAGCTTTGGCCATAGCAAGCATATTGCTTTATCCAAAAACGCTTGGAGGAGGTGTCATATTCAGTGGATCTATGCCTCTAAACCCATCTATCAAAGAACAAGTCCCACAAGAAGCCATAAAGGTAATTAGCTTTTTATGTTCGAAATATTTAATTTAATTTAATAAAAGTTATTGCTAGCGTGACAGCATCAGACAATAAGTTTCTATTTCTTTTAACACTTGATGCAATCTAATTTGTGAAGTTCAAAATTTAATCATGACCTAGATTAATTGAAAAAAAAAAACTATCATAACAGATATCTTTTAGGAGCAGAGATTAAGTCAGTATGCAATTTAAGTTGAAATTTTGTCCAAAAAAGAGGTAAAAGGGAGAAAAATTTTACTTACACACATGCTCATTGCTACTATTGTCATTTGTATTCATTTGTTGTAGTTTAAATTTTGATTAATGCAGACACCCATATTGTGGCTACATGGTACAGATGACAAGATTGTACTGTACGAAGCTGGTGAATCCGGATCAAAGTTCTTGCAAGAATTAGGCATGAGCTGCGAACTTAAGGTGCTTTTTCCTCGCTTAATTTTTCTTCAATATTAGTTGATGTAAACAATAATCTGAATTCATTGTTTGAATGGCATTGGTGTGAAATTTCAGGCTTATCATGGCTTTGGTCATTCTCTAATGGATGAAGAATTGGAATATTTCTCTTCATGGCTTAGAAGCCGTTTATTGAGTGGTGGTGCAGTTCAGCAGAAGAGAGGCTGCTGTTCACAAATGTAATCACTGTTGAACCAATGAAAGAAAATTTTGCTCTTTCTGGTTTTTGAAACCGAGTCTTTAATCAATTTTCAGTTTATTTTGTTTTCTTCTTAATTGTAATTGTTGAGTTATTAAATTGTTGACCGGAGCAAAACTGGTGCAAAGGAAGAAATGTTTCTCTTAGGTCATTAGTGGAAAAGCATGCTAGACACTAGACAGTGATGGAGCCAGGGGTCTAGGAGGGCACTGGGCCCCTCTTTATTTGCCAAAAATGTTCTATTGTAGTGGTAATATAGAACATTGTTTGGGTGATTGAATTTGTCACATGTATTATTGTTAGTCTGGCTCCTTCACTGTTCATACAGAGATAAATATTCCTCCTGATTTGCCTAAAATTTGAGGCCTATAATGTCACTGCAAACTGGGTGATGGTATTTTACTATTTTAGGGAGGAGATGGTCAAAAGAGTTCCGGATTAGATAAAAATTAATAAGGAAAGAAAAAATATCGAATATCGATGGTTTTTATGTCAAAGTATCATGTTTTTATTTGTACTTAAATTTATAAATGCAGACTATTAGATGTGTTTCGTATCATATCAGAAAAAAAATCATAAGAGTTTAACCTCATTTTGATAGCCATCCAGAAAAGTTATCGCTATTGCGCACTTGATTTGTTAGTTCCGCGATGCTCGAATAAGTTGAAATATATAAGTTTTTTCTTACACTTTAGTGTTTGATGTTGATAATATACCACATCAATTAGTTTTTTATTTAAAATAAAAAATATAGTTATTTAAAATTTTATTTTATTGGCAATAAGTTGACATTAGATGCTTCTCTGTTCAAAACAAATATGTTTATAATCTATATTATTCACATTCACGGCGGATCTTAATAGGGGCCAAGGTGAGCGTGGTCCCCTTTGAAATTAGAAAAATAAGAATCAGTTAGATTCAATTATATTCACATTCGATAGAGTATCTCGTAAGGTGAAGTACTCATCAAATAGTACACATATCTTCAAGATTCATGCGTACGAATTTCGAAGTTATGTGGACCATTGAATAAGTACTTCACCTTACAGATATCCCACTGAAAACGGATTTGATTCAATTTGGCACAACTTTATTGGAATTGAAGAAATGATCTCCTCTGTAGTTTCCTGAACCCTTATCTATTTATTTGATAGAAACTCACAGTTTTTTTCATGATTCCATTGTCTTCTCTAGCTCTTCAATCACCGCCGACGCTCTGAACCTCATGCCAACCTTCTATCGCTCTTAATCACCAAGAGCTGATTCTTCCACTATTTTTTTGTTTATTGATGTTTTAGAATAAATTGACAAAAAAAGTAGACATATAACGAGACGTGACAAATGAAGCCATTTAAATCCTTCATTTTTCATTTTGTGTCAGAAGATTCTTTCAGCCTCGTTACATTTTTATTTTTTTGCCAGTTTGTCTGTTAACCGCTCTAAAGTAAAATGAAGAAATGTAACTTCTACAGTATCTGTAACACATAAAATTGGTCCACAGAATGTAATCATCATAGCAAATAAAATTACATAATTATCACTATTGGAGTGGAAAAAATACGTACCACTTGAAACCTAAATACATTTCACATTTTGAACTAAAAATGGTTCCGCGTCATCATTTAACTCAAAAAACGAGTGAATTTATTGCAAAGGATTCTTGTTACCCAGAAATCTCTCTCATATGCACAATATTAACATAGTCCATGAAGCATAATTTATGATGGAAAGAGAGACGGGTGATCTGGCATATAAAAAAAATGAAATATCTACAGCCTAGACTGGGTACCACCAGCAACCACGATGGTTTCTCCAGTTATGTAGGAGGCATCATCTGAGGCCAGAAATGCGGCAGCTGCACCCATGTTTTGTGTTGTCCCAAGCCTCTTCAACAATGTCTGTTCTTCGAGGTCTTTCTTCTGCACAACAAATTTTCCATCTGGTCAGATCATATAAATTTTCATTTTATTTCTGGTTTTAGTAACCTTTAGTTATTCAGTATCTTTTGAAGTATATAGTCAGAAATAGACTTCCAGTTACTTATAATCAGGTTGCTCCATCCAAATAGAATCAACAGTGTGCATGTGTTGTTCATACAAGCAAATTTTTTGTGGATAATTTTTGCTGAGAAAGCATAATTTATTGCTAATGTGGACATAAGATTTTTGCTGATATGGATGATGCATCACTCCATAAGCTTTTGAATGGAAAGGGCCAGACTTGCTTGGAACAAATTGAAATTTCAATATCTTCGAGGGGGCAAATTAAAGTTGAGCCACTAACTTGTAAATAAGTACAAAGTTTAGTGACATCCCGAGAAATCGGTAGAAAGAATAGAATGGAAAGAACACAAGACAACAAAACTAAAAAGAATCGACAATAAGATTAGCCAATTCCACATTTCAACAATAACTCTATCAACATGTTAAGAGTTAACCTTCACTAATAGTGTTTCTATCTTATATTCAGAAAATGGATTAGTAATCGCTGAGTTCAGTTTTGATTTGACTCCATTCATGAAAATCCCAAAATTGTTTGAATCTGTAATCTAATAATATATTGCACTCTGTGACCATAAAAGAAAAAAAAATACTTACAATGGCATCATTAGTTGTGAGGAAATCAGCAAAATGTGTAGGAACAAATCCAGGTGCAATGCAATTTACTCGGGTGTTTGGCGCCATCTCTGCAGCCAAGGCCTAAGAGGCAGATGATGCAAAAAAAAATTAAGATAAAATTTAATTATATATTTGGTCATAAATCAAACTATCATCCATCCAGGTCTCAAAAGAGCTCCTCCACAAAAATAAAAAATCAGACAGCAAAACAAGTATGGAGCTCGAAACTCGAAGCACAATCTACAAGTTGGAACGATAGAAATTGTTAAGGAGCTTTTAACTCGTAAATTATCGTACCAAGGTTTTATAAATAATTTTACTTGGGTATAACTAAGGACTGAGATTGACATGGAATGCAGCAATAAAAACAGACTTGAAGGCATGAAACGTCTCCAAAGAGTTGGGGTTAGATAGGAATGACCTAGGTTAGAATTGTTACTAGTAGAGTTGTGCGACTTTTCGTCACGATTAGAGACGTAGGACATGTTTAGACTCTTAGGATTTATATCATAGTTATTATTTCTATTTACTATTATTACTTATTATTATTATTACTAATATTATTATTTATATTTTTCATCACTTCGATTGGGTTTCATTTCTAGCCTACCCCAACTTGTTTGGGACTAAAGGCTTTGTTGTTGTTGTTGTATAACTAAGGAGCGTCTTGGTAGTAAATAATACACATAAAAATAACAAAATAGTAACAAAAGTAGTACCTTAGTAAGCCCAAGCAAAGCAGTCTTTGTGACACCATACATAGCCAATGATGATGTTGGATTGTACCCCGCGATGGAAGAAATAAGAATTACAGATGAGCCCTTGCTCAAGTAAGGAGCAACATCCTATCAAAGAACAAAATGCATAAGTGTTTCAAGTTAAATCCTTGAGTACCATACTACAAGTGAGTGAAAAGTTAACATCAATGCTTCATACTTGAAGGATCAGGATTGCAGCCTTAACATTGATGTCCCAAAGTTTGTCGAGAACAGACTCTTTCATTTCCAAGATGTTATCAACCGATGGATTAACCGCAGCATTTGACACCACTATATCAACATGTCCATATTTCTATAAAGAAAAAATATACAGGAATCAGAGAATATGCCATAAGGTATCATGAACAAAATTGTTTAATAGTACTCAGAACTAACCTTAATAGTTGTATCAACAAGGTTTTTCCTATGTTGTGGATTTGACACGTGGCAAAGAACACCAATCGCATCAATACCTTCTGATTTGAGATTCTCCACCGCTTCATCGACATTCTTCTGCAATTCCAGACATAACAGGTGAACCATTTAACCATAGTAAATTTATCTTCAGTAGAGAAAAATAAGGAGCAAGGTAATTTAAACAATCCAGTCATCATGAATAATTATAAGTTATCATTGATGAGAGGTAAAACAAAATTGGAGGATCATATTTATGTTATCTGGATCTTCTAATTTGACAAAGCAAACAAAACTTAAAGCTTAACACTTACCAGAAGTTGATCTTCTAATTTTGAACAAGTATTGAAGTCCCACAAATTCACTCAAACTATAGCTGAGTACTGAGTACAACCTTTATCTTGAAAGCAACGACAACGAAATCGTTGATCGAATTAGCTGGGGATCCTATCCAATTCTTACCGTCGCAACACCAAAATTCAATTAAACAAAAAGAATAATCGAAAAAGGAAGAAGAGGAGAAAGGGGACCTGTTTACGGGAGGAAATGACGACGGAGGCTCCTTCTTGGCCGAAGCGCTCCGCTATGGCGAAACCGATACCTTGCGTGGAAGCAGTCACGATCGCCACCTTGCCATCTAACCGTCCCTTTTTCGCCGCCATTTCTCCTCTTTCTCTCGCAAACTAATATTGAGTTTGGCTGTTGTGTTGCGTTGCGTTACGCCAGTAAGTAGGGAGTAGGTGGGTTGTGGGTTGTGGGTAGAATGTTGACTATATCCGCTTCCGCTTCAATAAATTATTAGTAGCGAAGATCGAACGGTTCTGATGCTATGATCTGAGATCAGCACCTGAGGCGATTGAACTAAACGAGGATAGTCCTATCCGTCTTTGGATTAACTATTCGGCTATTCCCGTTAGCAGACGGAAATAAATGTTTTAGATTAGTATAATGTTGGTTTTTTCAAGCTCTGCATATCAAAATAGAAGTTGATATGGTTTAGAACAATATGTCATTATTGCCCAAATTATATTTATAAATTTTACAAAGAGAACAATAAGGATCGTATTTGTTTTTGGTATTGAAGAAGGAAATTGTGAATTATGGGCAAAATTAATTGGGTATTGAAGCAAATCAAATGTTCCATTGCTTCTAAATAAAACACCAATTTCTTTTTTGAAATAATATGTTTTTTTTATTCATTGTCCGTAGGCTTACAATACACACAAATAAATCAGAAAATAAACTTGAAAATTCTTTCTAATAGAAGCTCCAAGCAAAACTTGTACCAGACCTCCCCTAATATGTTTTTTTTTAAATAATATGCTATTATGAATCATAAGTCTAGCACAAATAGTGTTTGACTTTATAGAGAGACGCAAATTCAAATCCCGCAAGAGAAATGTCGGAAGTAACGGAAAAATATATATACTATGCCGACATAACGTACATTACACATGCTTCATAAGTCATAACTGGAGATGGGTATTGAAAATATCATGACAATAGTATTTGTGATACTCTCTCATTATCAATTAATTACATAATTTTTTTTAACAAATTATAACATAGAATTTATATCAAAACATTAATACAAACAATTGTTTCTGACAACTACCGTTAGAAAAAAATCCATGATTCAACTGTGGAATCTACACACATGAAATCAAACATCCACAAAGAAAACTTCTGCTCGTCCTCTTCATGTCCGGTGTTAAAGTCTCTTTACTTTGGGAAATAGGAAGCAAAAGCACTGGAAGAAGAATGTCAAAGGCTTAGATTGGGGAAATTAACTTCTCTATTTTTTATGTCAATTCAAACATAGTAGTTATTTGGGGATATTTTGGCACATGGTAGTTATTCCAACAGTCACCAGAAACAAGAACTAACAAAGTTCACTTTTCCTGAAAGCTGCTCAATTCCAAATTTTTAATGCATATGAGTACTGATCCAGATCAGAATTCATAAAGATCTGGTTAGACTAATTTGAATATGTGCTAATTAAACCCTGATCTTTTTCATCATGCATTCAGCTAAAAAAGAATGCTTACGCTTGTTTGTTTCCCCTTCTTTTGTTTCTGATGATGGGTTTCCATGTCGTATTTTTGTTGCATTAGTGGTGGTGGTCGTGGTGGTGGTTGTACTTGTGGTGTAGGATTTTCCAGCTGTTTCACCACGCGATTCTCCATCCGTTTTCGAATATCAACAAATTCCATTGTATACTCTTGAGGACGTTTTGGGTCGATATTCCATATTCCGAATGTAGATACCGTAGGACCTTTCTGTTGATATGTTCAAAGCTATTTCTGATTAATCCCATAAATGAAATTACTTTGTTGTTATTATTAAATTGGAAGCAGTTACTGTTTTGCTACTTTTCTTCAGAGAAATTAAAGGTTGAATTTCAGTAATTTACAACTTCACATATTAAAAGATTACTATGGAAACTGCTTTTATTCCCATGTAATGATGGAACCTATCATTGCTAGAAATTGAGGGCTTTCAAAGACATGTTACATGGTTTGTCTGATACTTACTGGTTTACGATGCATTGCATTTGTTTCTTCTGCCAAAAATTCTTCCTCTCCTGAAGATAGTAAGACACGTCTACTACCATTACTCGAAGAAGATGGCAGTCGGTGATGTCGAGCTTCAGGAGGAATTATTAATGCAACAGCACTTCCTGAGCAATTGACGCCATTAAACTGATATCTTGATCTACATCAAAGGAAAAGATAACACAACAATCAAAATATGATACATACCAGACGATGTACCAGTTGTAGGTCTTTCATGACGGCCTCTTGGATCGTCCTGACCTGTCAGAATATTCTGAGGTTTTGCAGATGACATGTCGTGCCTTCTTCTTTCATTTAGGACAGTTGGTCTCTGACTCTTCCTAACTTGCGGTACAAAATTCTCAAGAGGACTTCTGTCACTCTCTGTCTCCCAAATTTCACCTCTATCATATCCAATAGGAAACTGTGATTTTTCATTCATCATTCTCTCACCAATTATATCATGTTGCTTTATTTGTGGTAACTCGTGCCTTCTTTCAATTGGGATGGGTGGCTTCCGATTCTGCCTAATTAGCGGTACAAAATTCTCAGGACTTCTGTCACTCTTTGTCTCCCAAATTTCACCTTTATCGTATCCAGCAGGAAACTGTGATTTTTCATTCCTCATTATTTCACCAATTCTATTGCGTTGCTCTGTATGTGAGAAATCATGCCTCGTTTTAATTGGGACGGTTGGCTTCCGATTCTGCCTAATTTGTGGTACAAAATTCTCAGAAGGATCTCCAGCGCTCTGTGTCTCCCAAATTTCACCTTTATCGTATCGAACAGGAAACTCTGATCTTTCATTCTTCACTATTTTACCAATATTATTATGATGGTTTGTAGGTGGCAAGTCATGTGTTCTTTCAATCGGACGGGGTGGTCTCCGACTCTTCATAATGTGCGGTACAAAATCGTCAGTAGGATCTTTGGCACTCTGGGTCTCCCAAATTTCACCTTCATTCCTCATTCTTTCACTTATTCCGGAGCTTGTCGCTGGTCGTTTAGGCAGTTGTGGATCCATCGCCTGTTGAGTTCGAATATGATCCATATATGGTTTATCACGCCTAACTTGACGTGCCATATCAAAGTTACCGGTGAATCCAGTCTCCTCTGCATTTGGTTTGTTCCAGACTCCAAAAATTGGAACTCCTTGCTGCAGGACAGATGAACACAAGAGTCATCAGAAGGCATTCACATTGAGCAATTAGTTCTGGCATTGATCAGGAAAAACAGTTTCATATATTCAATATAGGTGGGTATCCCTTTATAATAAAAACAAAATTAATTGTAACTCCGTTTTTGGAATTGAAAAGGTATATGGCATTTAGAGAGATAATCAGGTGTTTACTTACTCCCTGTTCATCTCTACTAATTTCCATTTACATTCCACAAGTGAAAATATTAAGTTAAAATTACAAAAATAAGATATGGGCTCAGAAACATATTGCACTCACAGACATGACGAAGAAGAAGAGCAACCACTGCACCAAAAATCTTTCAACTTTCTCTGCAAGAGATGGGAATACGGGAAGAGAAATTACCTGGTATCGTTTCCCTTAATTGCTAGTTATCTTGCTTTTAATATTTTTTTTAAGGTTTGGTAGTCGCCTACTTTCCTAGCAATACAAAGATTATTATAATATAAAGATAGATTTCTGGGAACGAGTAATATATACAAATAGGAAACTATGCGGTATGCGGTATGCGACTTCAGCTCTTTCAGGGGGCAAAAAAAATGAAAAGAAAGAAAGAAAGAAATAAATAATGTGGAAAGGTTTTATATTTTATTTCGAAGTAACAGAAAAAACCTTCACTCGGACAAATTTTAGATAATTAAATGTTTGCGCGTAGGAAAGATTCCGATTACGGCTTACCACATAGACAGTTGGCCATGCTGGCGATAAGTTTTTTTTTCTTAAAGCATGAATCTTGTTGTGTGTTAATCTAAACTACGAACACAAAATAAAATAATTAACAACGAACAATGCTAGTTAGCAGTTAGTGTGAGTTTGTTTTAACTGTGAACCATATATTAAAATAGAACTAAGTACGTACCAACAATATCCGTGCTTGCTGCTAACGAGTAACCATGCTAATTCATAACAGAAGCGTTCAGAAGTCAGAACAACAGTTCCCAATTCTCTTATTTTGAGGACAAAAATATATGTTCGTATGATCTGAATAAACATGAAAAAGTATCATAATATTAATACATCTTGCAAAGAATTTCAGGAGTAAATGAAAATGAGGCTAGGCAAGTGCATTTCTTATTTTCATCTTAAAAATAAAAGAAATAAATGGGAGTTTCTTTTTCACATTTTCCAAACAATACCGGGATCAGATAATCTTTTGCACACAAAAGGACAAGGGAGTACAGAATTGATCAGAATTAAAAAACATACGGCACTCGGAATTTTAAATAAACAACTATACGGAAACTGTTTCCACACTCGTATTCTCATTAATATCCTTAATATGGAAAAAAAAAATACTATGAATTTGTCAACACTCATATTTTAATGCACAAAACACATTGTCAAACAGTCAGCCAATTTAAATTAGTTTCCAATAACAAAATACTCTCTGTCTTGGTCAATTTGACGTTGTGGCTGCTTGTCCTGACTATTTAATATATGATACTATATTTTTTTATAAGAAAAACAGATCGTAATTTTATACTTATTCAAATACACAGTTTCCTCTTAAAAATCAACACAGTTTTCATATCAAAATGTCACTTTGTTTCATTGAAAAGGAATACCATTCAGCGTTAGGGGTGATCATGGAACTCTTTATCATGGTATGGCAGAAATTTTTTCATTGCCTTAGGGTGAATGATATATAAAATTCTATTTAATTTTCTCTCTTTAAATTTTTGGCCTCGCTCAAGTAAAAGAATAAAGATGACTTGTTTGGAAATAGACACGTATAATCACACTTTTGTGTAATTTTCGAACTATATGTCTAAATCTAACTCATGTCATTCAGTTGCATTTGGCATTGTGATTTAAGTTGAAATAATCGTGAAGTAAATATGGTGAATGTCGGTTAAGTCCCTTGTTGGTACCACTGATGGACCGAACTATTTAAGAAGTACCAAAAGAAAGATATAAAAGTTATGCATGTAGATAAAGATATATGTAATCAATAAGATCACACTTGTCCATGTGGGAGATGGTCGAAATTGATACGTCAAATTCAATAAATAAAGTTTGAACTACATGTTATATGATTAATATATCAAATAGTGTCACTACTATTACATGAGTAATATAAGATATGACATAAATGTGATTAATTATGAAATAACATAATACGTATTTCGCTAAGTTTTGAATACGAATACATAGAATTATTGTGAATTAATTATAATTATTGATGGATCAATTATGATTAATTTAACTAATGCTAGTATTAATGTAAAAGTTTGAAATACTGTTTGGACTAATCCAATCAAATTGGATCAAGATACCAAGCAAAATGGGCCAATCAGCAAGTCTCTTGCGGTCAAAGAGCATTTTTGCGGCCGTAAAGACTGGGACAGATTTAGCAGATTTCTTGCTTGTTTTCAGCTTAGTTCTCTTGTGGTCGCAAAGAGTGAGTCTAAAAGGCAGAATTTTGTGCTTATTTTGCTGATTTCTTCCTTACTTGTAGTGCAAACAATACCAAACTTTGTGTGCATGTTCAGAGCAGTAAATACACATATTTGGAAAGATTTTGGAGAGAATTTGGATATCAAATATTTTATAGAATAATTGTTATTAATTACGGAATCTCTCCAAGATACGTCAGCACTAGTATTTAAGCATCGGATTTCCAAGCAAACAGGTGTGTTAGGGCACATTTATTGTGCTTAGGCTCTACTTTGACCTCTTCATTAAAGACAAATACATATTGGTTAGTTCATGACTTTAGAGAAAAAGAAAAGGACAACGGTATTTGCTTGAAAGAATCCGCTAGCAAAGATTTCGAGGTGTCGTTTGACCATCTTCATCGGCTTCTTAATTTGCTTGAGTGTCAAAAGACAGTAAGTCATAAAAATAGATAGTAAATTCTCGCTTCCTCTATTTATTTAATATCTTTAAGTCTTGCAAAGAAATGCCAAACTTCTGTCCGGCACTTGTGACTATTAAGGGATGGAAAATATTTTTTTTAAGTTCATTACACTAGGCTTACAAACATTAATAGTGTTAATAGTGTTAAAGTTGAATCCTTTTATGCTCAACATGAGCTGGTCACCACATGGACCTCATTGGAGTTGCAATTTGTCAATCAGTTGAACACTTGAACGTTTTCTATAAGTGAATTTAGGTGACTTCACTTTCTTTGAAATAAATGGCATAATAACATTATGAGCAATACCTAAAGTCGGTGAGGATGTTGTATATAACGAGCCCCTGGGTCCACATAGGTAAGCAATATATACATGAACGGATGAACTGGTAAATGAACTATATTTAGAAAAAAAAAACTATAATTTGCCTAATCATTTGTTTTATTCATTACCTGTAAACTTGCAACACACACCCATAAACAAATTATAAAATAAACATGAAAAAAAATCCTCTAAAGTAGCTCCTAACGGAGCTTGAATCTCAAACCTCCTCCATACAAATTTTGTGCTTCATCACTATACTAGATAAGACTACTATACTAGATAAGACTTGACCTAACCATTTTTAATTGGGATGCCCCATGTTTTTTGAAATTAAGCCGCTGATGATTTGAATTAAGACACTATTTAGAAACATAATAAGAAATATTCCGAAGGATAAAACACAAAAAGACTCTTTCAAGAAATTGAGAGATATTATTTGGTAAGAAACAATTTTGTAATTATTTGATACACGGTCGTTGTGCACGTTAAGAGATTTGTTATGTCATTTCAATCCAGTTGAACGTCATTTTGTTCTGAAAAGTTGTTATGCATGTTGAGTATTTTGTTATGCATATTAGACAATTACCATGCATAACAAAGCGTTTAACATGCATAACAATTTTTCAGAACAACATAACATACAACCGAACTGAAATAACTTGCATAACTAAACGTGTAACATGCATAACAACCACGTATAGAATAGTGGTAAAAAATATTGAAATGCGTATCGCCAGAACATTTTCTTGCTTAAAATACGATCGAGAAAATAGTATTTTTCAGAATAAGGTTTTTCTTGTTTTCAAAATTCTTGTGGTTTCTTTTCATATTTTGTAATTTTAATTTTTTTTATCTAACATAAAGAAACTCCGATTCTTTAACACTAATTGTTACATTTTTTTTCTTAAAAATTAACTTTATAAACACAAATAAATAAAATTAAAAACGAGTTTAGAAAAATCTCTTAACGTGCATAACCGTGTATTCAATAAACTCTAGTTAAGTGTTTGTCTATCGAATGCAAACGAAAATTCAATACCAACAGTATTCCAAAATACAGCCCAATTCCGATCATGACCATACTAAAGATCAAGTTTTGTAGCTTCAGTATTGACAGTATGACACTGAAACTGAATTTGAGAATGTGAAGCCTCGTTTTATTCTATAAAATAAAACAATGTGCTGATAAAGCATCGAACAGTAACCATTCCATGAAGTATAATGTACTGATTAATAATAATAGCATATTAACTTGCATGGTAGGAAAATTTGTAGCGGGCCGAGTCAGGCTGGGCTATGGTGTGAGCTTATCTTTGTTAGATGGATCATGTCAACACGGTGTTATTCATTTCAGGGTTTACAAGGAGCAAGGGTTTACAAAATTGGGAATTGAGTCTCCTTTTTACATTTTAGGGATCATTTTCATTTTTCAGCAAAGACCAGTACAAACAAAGCCCCAACAGTTCGTAGAACAACTTTGTGAATTGTGACCTTCTCCAATTCTCCAAACTCTCTTTCTTCCTATCTAAATAACAGTACTCTTTGGTCTTTACATAATTTTCACCACCGTCGTGGAAAATGAACCATCTTGATTGCTAAATTTTCAGTACATGATTAATCTCTTTTATTTGAAAATTACTAAATTCTGCAAAACTTTGAAAGCGAATAAAAAATGAATACATTTTCCTCGTTTCTTAATTTTGTCAAAAACAACATAATGAGGAAGGTTGAAACATAATAGTGGCGTTGTTGAAATCAAATTAAACCCAAACTAAATAAAACGCGTCACAGAAAATTGTGACAAAGAACAAATTAACATTCTCTAAGACGTTTTAACACGTGCAATTAGCAAAAGATTAAATCTGAAAGACCCATCTTGCCTCAACAAATACGTTTCTAATAAAGATGGTAATCCAGATGTCAAAAAAATCTAAGTCATTACATCAAGATTTAGTGTCGGTCGGCAAGAACCACCAATCTAAGATTACATTACCAATAGATGTAGGGAAAATATGGAAACAGATCCGCTGCGATGAAACTTACAAAATAATGAAATTTCTTAATTCAAATTTACAACGTTGAAATTTAAAGCACAACAGATACGGATCCGATAAAACATTACTACCGATCAAAGATTTATTATTTTGTTTATCATATATTTGCTCGGCCCAAAAAGAGGATAGTATCCAAGTCATGGATTTCAATTTGTGAGAACAAAGTGGAGTAGATTGCCTAAACACTTTGCTTGTACACAATTGAGCATTGTCCAGTGCATCAAAGTAAACAATTTAACCTGCTTCATAATTAATTGAAAACCTTATTTCAGATTAGAACCTACTTAGATGCAATTGTTCTCGACATTCTCAAATTACGGTATAATAACAATATAATTGAAGGGGAAAATTTTAACAAATCACTTGAGAAGAGGACAATGAACTTTTTCTCAATTGAAACACCAAATTTCAATTTTTCGTCGTTGTATTTGTTCATGAAATATTCGGAAATCTCACTCCCAAATTGGCTTAAATAACTATCTCGCGTTCTATCCCATTCATAAAATTAGATAGATTTTACTTTTTGTACAAGAAATTTTCCGGGGCTGTATAGATCAAATCAAGATCCAACCAAAAAAAAAATCAGATCCATCCATCCTCCATTGAAGACCACTCTTTTCTATGCAATCAACAGTTATACACCCCTCCTAACCAGCAAGATCAAGTATAATTGAGAAAAAATAAAAAGGTGAGAAAAAGAAAACAAGAATAATAAAAAAACGCATATTTCTTTGAACTTTCCTCTTCCTTTACCAATCTTCTCCTACAGATCAGAGGCACAAGGCTGTCATGGGAAGATCTGCCCCACTATCATCGGGCGTAGGGACAAGATTTAGATCAAACGGCAACAGCTGTCTCCTATAATTGGATGCCACGTCGCCTTCTACTTCATCGATCACTAACGAATTGGACCCACAGTCGCTCCGGCAATCCTGATCAACCTTGACCTGACGAGGCGGCCCCACTCGTCGGACAACATGCACCGTACGGGGCCCACTGAAGGATTCAACGGTAGAGCTGAGACTGCTAGTGGTGGGATAGACAGGGAAAGAAGGCGGGGCCACAGGAGTTACACGTGGCACCACCTCAGGAACTACAAAGGGGAAATTGGTCTTGGCCTTGGGGCCACGGAGAGCACGTGCTGCCACGTCATACGCACGTGCAGCATCCTGGGCCGAATCGAAGGTGCCGAGCCACACCCTCGATTTCTTTACAGGGTCGCGTATCTCAGCGGCGAATCGGCCCCACGGCCGCTTCCGGACTCCTCTGAATTTGGCCTCCGTTTCTCCTTCTCTCATCCTCTGCGCCATTCCAGCTAATAAGAGCCTAAGAGGATCGATAGATAGATAGATAGATAGATACAATGATAACAATAATAAGATTGAATAAGAGATTGGAGTTCTAGGAAGGAGAGGTAAGGGAGAAGAGAAAGGGGGATATTAAGGATGAGATGTGATATGTTATTGATCAGGAGAGAGGGGATGCATATGCATAATTGATAATTATGGTGGGAGTTAAAAACTTGGGAATGGGAAGGAAAGAGAAAGATGGAGAAGTGGAGATGGGAAAGAGGCAGAGGAAGAGGAAAGAGGAAAGAGGAAAGAGGAGAAAAAAAGAAATAAAAAAAAAGAGGGACCCAAAAGACTTCTCTCACGAACCCACCGACTTAGACTTGATTGCTTTCGTCTACCACCTCCCACCTCACCTCCCGAGTCCCGCCATATCCTTCCTGCCACGGTGCCACCCAACCCTTTCCCTCCTTTTCTTTCTTCTTGCTACGAGTACCCGAGAATATTCCCAATTAATGTACACCGCTACTCCATTATTCCCTTTTAATAAGAAAGAATAGAAGACGGTTCAAATATTGAAAATAATAAAGCAACGGTGATAAAATTATATTTATTTGTCTCTATTTTTTATTCACTTTAATTGATGAAGCCACCTATCCCATCAGAGATCTAATCTGATGTGTTGTTTTAATTTTAAATAATAATTTAATTTTAAATAAGCATTTACTATGGATTTAGAGAAAAAGTTAACCAATGTAGTTGATCGCTACTATAATATAATGTTATGATTGTGTAAATACGGCGACTAACATAGAAAGTTTGAAATTTCGACTTATCTTTTGGCCGAGTATTGTAAAATTTGAATTCTGCAAAGAACTAATATGAAAAAATTATTTATTTTGCAAATAGATTTATATTTATTCACTCGTCAACATTTTTTGTGTTTTAATATTACCGAGGAGAAAGTCGTCGGTTTGCAAGTTAACTGAGAATTATCAGAAATGATATAAAAACTATCTCAAAGTTCTTGTCATCATTTGGTGAACAAAAAAAATGTCTTTACGACATGATTCAGAGATACATTCAAATGATTGTTTTAAAAATTCAAATTATAAGCAAGAAATTCGAAGAGAGAATACATTTTTTTTTCTAAAACACAATTGGAATAGTTAGATCACAATTTAACGCAAAATCATTTAAAAGAGGCTGCTGACATTGATACTTAAATAAATAATTCAAACTGCACGCCATAAATGATAATTATAACACAAGAAATAACAATGGTAGCAGCTTACATACTTTGAAGTTTGAACTCACTTGTTACTTCCATCTGCTTATGCCATCAAGGGTCAATGGAGTGCACATTACGGGTGCATACACTTTTTAAGTTTTCATTTAATTTGTTTTTGGAGCAAGGCAGGCGTCTTTGGGAATCGGGTGGTAGGAAATGACGATACGGCCCTCCTGGTTTGGTTTTGTGTTAGACCGTTGGTCCGATCGCGCCAAAACGGTTCACCTCTCTATTCTGGGTAACTCGGTTCACTTCTATTTCCTTAATGTGTGTTAGAACCTCTTAAACGATCACGAAAGATGATAATTTTATTTTATTTTTTGTTTAATAACGATTAATAAATTTTGTTTCGTTAAATATTTCGACTTATGTTTTTTATTACTATAATACTTATATTCACTAATAAATAATAACTTTTGTGTTTAGAATGAATTTTTTTTTTTTAAAACAATGCAAAATGATCTAATGTTTTTTTGAAAATATGATTGTATTTAAATACAACAATTTTAGTAAATAAGATATGTTACAACGTACGAACCCGCTATTAATATTAGTGTTGTGATTTAAAGTTGGTCGTTGAACCAACTAACAATCCCTAGTCTCCATCATCCACTCTCGTTTTTCTAACTAACTTTGTCATACAAAAAAATTAAAGATTCAAAAACTGATAAAAATAAAAATAAAAATTAGACAGCATGCACTCTTCTAAACGTTTTCATAACTCGTATCTCATGCGTAAACTAAATAAACAAGGTGTTCAGATGAGTTGAAACATGTGTTCATATTAGTGGTTTCAAGTATGTTGTGTATTTGAAAACTGTAACTAATAATGTTCATTACATAATGAGGCGCATACTAAATAAACAAGGTGTTCAAATTAGTTGAAATATGTGTTCATATTAGTTGTTTCAAATATGTTGTGCACTTGAAAATTATAACTAATAATATTCATTACATAATGAGACGTTCCACGAAGAAACATTGGAGGAAGGAATTATACTGGTACTCTCACTAACAAATTAATTAAACTACCATGTAAAATAGTTTTGTAATCAATAATTATAATTTATTTTTAATGAAGTACAAGAACACACTCTTGATGTGAAGCGTTACGGAACCGAACTGAACCACTAACTATTGTTGTATATGCGGGATGCGTTAGGGGAAAAGAAGAAGATATTTTAAAAGCAATTTGTTAATTTGTTTAGTGCGCACGAAAAAAGGTTTTCGTGGGTTTTGAACTTCTTTGCAAGAGCCGTTGCTTCTTCCAAGTTACCAAAGAGACAAAAGTCACAAGAAATTAACAATTTCTTAACCTTTTGGAACCACCGGATCGATCTCGATCTTAATTTGTCAAAATTGAGTGGTTGAGATGAATTCGCTTGAAATTTAATGATCTTTAGTATTTTAAACCGTAACGCCAACAAATTTATGCATCTTTGTTGCCGCATGAAAGTCTATATTAATATACTACCACCTAATCTTTATTGTGAATCATATAATAGATTTATACTACATCAGAAATTGCGTGTCATTTTAATTCGCTAGATCTAAAAACAAATATCATCGAATTATCGCGTAATGCAATTTCTGTTGCAACAACTACACAATAATTAATAATGCAGGACAAGATTCTAATTAGTGGCAAATAAGAACCTCTTTTAAAAAGAAGATGGTATGACTTTATTGGCGAGCGAGAATTGGCATTCTATTTTATTTTGTTTTGCTTTAAGAAAAAAAATAGAAAGACGTAACCGCTTAAATAATATATTCATTAAAGGAATAAAATGAGTACAAGATGCAGACTTAAATGTCGAGTTTTCCCCAAAAAATGAATACAATACATAAAGCATGGAATGGCACCGAGTCGTGCCTTTTTTTAGGAACCAAATTCCATTTTTAAAACGTTTAGGCGGTGCTTCGTAATAATTCCAATAATATGCATAATAACTCAACTAAATGTGTATATTAACATCGATATCGATAGTCAGTATCAATATTTATATCTATGTATCAGTTCTCTTATTCTTAAATTCGAGTGGAAATTTTTTATCCAAAATAAATTCTTCCACCTCCGTAATCTTTATTTTTATTCATCCTTTACAGTTAAAACTCAGAAACAAGACTACAAAAAAAAAATCTCCTCTCTGTCCTTTTTTTCGATTCACCTCCCAGACAAACTCTTGAGCACAGTCTTAATTAGGAGTTTACGAATCGACTCTGTTGCAAAAGCAGAGTTGCTTCGTTAAATCGGAGATCAAATTCCATGTTCAAAAGCGTTGCACAGAGAGAGAGAGAGAGAGAGAGAGAGAGTACCTGCTATCATTAATTAAGCGTGCATCAGTTGGCAATCATTTCAATTATTCAAGGTGAACGAATGCAATCATCTCAAGTAGTTGATTTAGTTTAAAATCTAGCTAGCTGGAGTTTAACTAGAATATGGTGTAAGGTATTTGAGTTTCATGTTTTAAACATGAAATGCAAATTCCATGTTTTAATTTGATAGAATAATATGTATTGTAAACAAGTTAGGCCACAGTGTTTTACACATTATGTATTTTACATTCATATCTCTTTCAAACGATCGATTAAAATCGTTCAATAAACATATAAACTTTGTAAAAATACTAATTCAAATCGTGCATCTGTATTTTTAAATTATTTAATATAAGAAAAAATCATACATATTGAATGGTTATAAAACGTTCAGAGCGGTGAAATTTCCAACTTAATACTGAGATCATATTCAACGTTTTAGATCGTTCATTTGAAGTATGTAACTTGTGATACATATGCAAAATACGAAGCGAAACGTACATAGTAAAATATTGCTTTTTTTTAGAAAACGTAGTAAAATATTGTAGGCTTACTCTTTGAAGATATTTGAGTTCCATGTTTCGATATATGAGATATGACTCCATTATTATCTAATTTGGATTGTAATACTCATCAAGAGGTAATGAATGTTGCATACAAACCTTTTAACACTCGAGAAAAGAACTACTATCATTAAGCTTTATACTCACAATTCCCTTTTTCATGACGACTCACCGGTAGTGATTCGTTTTAATCTGTCACACCCCAGAAATAATAACTAACTTAATGGTGTTAATCCCGCCACGTGTACTTGGTTACAAGTACACGAAAGGCTTAATTTGCCACTCGAAAATATAAATAAGACTTATTTATAATACTTAATTTTAAAGGAAAAGCACACACATTTCACACAATACACGAACATCCAACAAATACAAATATATATAATCCAGGATCTGTACAATGTTTCACAGCGAAAGTTAAAAGAAAAGAAAATTCCCATAGGAGAGGACGATCCCATCAAATGACGTGGGATCGAACTCACTAACCTACTACAAGCTACTCCTAACAAAGAAAGTAAAATAAACAAGGATCTGATCACAAAACGGAGGACGTCTGGATATACCATCCTAACGCTCTCCTCTACTCATCAAGTGACTCATGCTCCGTACTTGGACCCCACAACCAACCGTGGAACGTGAGTAATTTATAAAAATTACTCAGTGTGGATTTAGGTCCAGCCTTTGAGATTATATCCGATTCAAGGTTGGACCAATCACTTTTACTGAGATTAACTACATCAACATTCTACACCTAACTGGTGTTTTGTTTTGACCATTGTTCAGTTCAATTTAATATCAAAATCCATCCAAAGAGACGATACGAGTAAGAAATCCAAAATATTTATGAGGAATAGTAGTATACAATAGCAAATATGAGGAATATCAAACTCCCAGTCAAATGAACAGATCATCAAAATTTTAGAAAAAGACCCGAGTGTAGGACTTCAGGATTCGCCCCTTAGACAGATCTAGTATGTCAGCCGCAAAATCTAAGGGTATCATTAGACGGGTCTAGTATATCAGCCGCCAATCTAACTTAATTCTGAGTTTCCAGAACGAAACGCCCTGGTAAAAATAGAGCGGCTATAAAAGCACACACTCGATCAAAAGCGAACCGAGAAGCCTACCTCACAAAGAGAAAATAATAAACTTAAACTCTCGGTCTCAGCCGTCATACAGAAATAAGGAACCGACTACCCGTTTGAATAATAATAATAATAAAGGGAACTCCCTGTACCAACCAGGGGCCAAAGGAGGAAGCCCTTCGAATATTAGGAGATCTCGAAACACCGGTTAGTAGAAATATAAAGAACGGAATAGCTCCAATACTTCACATATGACACGCATACTCTAAATTGAGAAACCGAACCTTAATCACTCAAAGAGGAATTATTATAATACTATGTAGTAAGGATGTTGAGAAAAACTCTCTAACTGGCACTACGAGTCATCAAGTGATGATCATCGTTGGTGAGGACTAGTCGAATGTCCTTAAGGACATCCCGTTGAGAATATCCCATGGGCTATGTCAGACACCATGACACATACTCCCTCCACGATGCCCTCAGACTACATCCAATCTAAAACTCACCGGCCCGACTCTCATCACTCCCGACGAGAATACATAACATAATATATTATATGCATCTACCTATAAGTAGCTAATAGCCTATACGATCCGTATATCAGATCTTATATGCAGATGAAGTACAATGACATGCAATGCAGGTTGGTCTAATTAGTTGGTTCAGTTACCAGTATGAATCATGACAGTTCAAGATCTACGGGCCTGATTAACAATTGTTGGTATCTTGGTACTGCAATTCAATTTAGGTAAGACTGGTAGGTCCTAATTAAAAGAGAAAGAAGTATAATCCCCAGGAATCCACACCTGGAATGAAGCGTGAGCTACTCTAACGGAGGGTCTGCCGCGTCCACGCTGAGCACACGTGACACATGCTAATTAATTCAAACCGGCTCTGTTAGATTTTTCAATTGCAATTCAATTGAAAATGCTTTACGTGCATCTCGCACGTAATCAATCGGAGCTCGAATGTCTCCGTGACGTGGTAGCATACGACCACGCCCAACCATGTGCACGCGAACTATTTAGATGTACCGACCACCCCACCCTTGAGTCACGACGAAACGGAACGCAAAACATTTAAAACGCAATTCAGTTCTAAACCTTGTTAACGAGGTTGCAGAAAAAAAAAAAACCACTTCTTGGGCCGGCCTGTTTGATTGAGAGAGGTTCTTCCGGTTTTAAGGTTGGACAGGCAAACCAAACCAGGGTAGATCAGGAATGCACAAAACATGAAATTACATTAGAAAAGGCCTAAAGGGGTCGGCGCGCCTTTCTCTAATCGCTCATTCGCTCCCTTATTTACCTTTTTCTCCTCGTGAAGCGTGAGCGTGACTTAAGTGCAACGCTTGTTCAAAGGAGATGTCACGTGCCTACGGGCTTCTCCTCAAAAAAAAAGAAAAGGAGATGTCACGTCTACCTCATAGCACATCAGCCAACGAAATCCTGACGCGTGTTCCACTTAGTATAAGCGGCGCGTCTTTTAACAGAGCGGCTCTTTTGTCACTGGCGTATCGTGCGCCGCGTTGCGCGGGTCATCTTTCTTTTGTTAAATTTAAATGGACCCGTTGTTGGTGCACCGTATTGGAATGATTTGCACGTCAACCACCCAAATATACAATCCAACAAATTTTATTTTATTTTTTGCCTCGTCAAATAATTCTTCTTACTTGTTGGTGTGAGAAGAATGGGTTCGGATTTGCTTTAGCGCAACTCATACGTTATAAAGATTGAACGGTTCAGTAATGAAAATCAGAGAAGAATTTTTTAGCACGAATCTCTATGCAAATTAAACGACTCTGCTTTTGAACTACACTAAATTGCGCAGGAGCAGATTCGATTTCAAAAATAATCGATGACAGCCGTATACTTGACAGTTTAACAACAATTCAAAGTTTCAAACGTAGCTTTAAAAGAATTAAAAATTCATACACATATATTATTGAACTGGTATATTGATTGTTTAAATTTTATAGAGTGATTTTTTATTGTATGAAATATCAATAAACAAATATACGAAATTTACAACAGTTAATGATTATAAGATTATTTATGGAGCATCAATAATGCTTCAATAGCATTACAAACATGATCAATCTATAACATTAATTTAAATTGTTTTCCAACTTGTCAACTATTACATTCTCTTTGCTCGTTTTCTTTTTGTATAATTAACTCATTAGTTACTTTTTGTGCAAGCACATTGACGTAATAATCTTAGAGAAAATTTATTTTTTCCATGCTCAAATTTTAAAAAAAATAATTAATTTTTCAACTTTCGTTTACATCTAATTCTGAACTTTTGAAATGAAATAATTTGGTTTATTTTAAAAGAACTGATTCAGTCTCCTTTTAAAAATAATAGGACTGAATTCGGTCAGTGTTCAAAAGTTCAAAAACAAGTTGGCGCAAATGAATATTCAAAGATCAACTTTTCTCAGAATTTCTTTTGAGTACCAAAAATTGAAATCTCCCTTAATTTTATTCGATTATGTAAGTGTTTCTTTTAGATGAAGAAGGTCAAATAACTAAAAAATGTAAATATTCGTCAAAATATTTTTATTTCATTGTCCAAATTTTCTGATGTCTCACACGAAAAATATGGTCTTTATCGCAAGATCATAAATTGGGTTTCCTGTTTACATAGCTGTAAAACATATTAAGATCTTGTACTATGGATTACATTAAAGAATAACTTTCATTTTTTTACGAATTTAATGAGTAATGTATAATTTATTCTTGGTATTATATACATGTTAGAATAGAGTCCGATGGTCGAGTGTTAGTGCGAAAGCGTTTTCAACAATTACAATTCAAACATTTAGACTTTAATCACCTATCTACAATACAAACAAGCAAGTACTAATAGTAATTGAGCAAATTAAGATAATAAAGTGCAAGTATAATAAAAAGAGAGAGTAAAGAGCAAGAGAGATCAAAAGAACACAAGAATACGCGATATAACGTGGTTCGGCCTACAAACAAACTAGGCCTACATCCACGGGAATCTCGAAACCAAAACTTCATTCCGAAACTGAATCAACTAAACAATAAGTGTTCTTTACAATTACAGAACATATCTTTGATTTCTTCTCAATAAGCAAACAAATCTTATATTCCTAAACCTATGCAAGCGGCTACAAACACTCTACAAGGTAAAGGTCCTGATCCCGACCCGAAGTGTTTGGGTCGAGAGGTTCAGACAAGGAATGGAATAACACGAGATCGAGAGAAAGGAGCGCTAACTTTTATTATCTCAGAGCGAGAGAGGTCAATTACAAGAGAGAAAGAGAGAATAAAATAATGTCTAATCCTAAATCAAATAACAATTAGCCCCCAAGTAATCTCTAACTCATGTATTTATAGGCCAACTCCTCAAGGGATTGGAGCAGGTCACCTTTCTACCGGGTCGTGTTCCTTGGCAAGTTGCAGTTAGACCTAAATACGGGCCGATCATAATGAGGCCCTATCAGGCCCGATTGACAACACAATCAAGGACATTGATGCACTACTTGACAACACAATGTAGTGCATCAAAAGACTAACTTGTGCTCTCAGGTGACATTGGATCAAACTAGCAAGAATAAGTGACATTGGATCGATAATTAGATGATTGTAGCTATCCTAAGTCTCTCAGGTTAGGCAGCTATAGGAGAAGACTCTAGTGCTCTTTATGTGCTCAATTGAGTGTTTGTAAGCTTGGGGAGGGTTGTCTTCATGCTTCTGATTTGTATCTCCCAACTATATATATGTTGGACACTTCTTGGAGTCTAGAAATCTTGATCTGGACTGCTTCCGTTACACAAAATCACCAACCAGTTACATAACCCATTATAACGGGTTGGCATCTTTCCAGTTTTTCCCTTGTATGTTTTATGACTGACTTCTGGGTCATTGTCCTTTAGAAACCCGTTAAAACGGGTTGGAACCCGTTAGATCAGGTCTGGAACTCGTTGTGATGGGTTGGCAATGCGTTATGGTAACGCAAGCCTTTGTGAGGCTATGTTTTGCTCCAAAAAATAGCCCTTTCGTTACAACAGCTCTTGTAACTTGTTAAGACGGGTTCTGACCCGTTATAACGGGTTCCAATCCGTTATAACGGGTTGGAAACAGTTTGAAATTTTCAGGAAAAATGTCTCTCTTCAAACAACCATAACTTTTGACTCGTAACTCTGATTTCAGTGTTTTTTTGAAGCGTTAGAAAGATCTTGACAAGATCTACATTTATTATCAAAGCATCGCCTACGAATTATTAACAAAGAAATAATTAAATTCAATTTTGTTTGCAAATCAACAAACAAAAAAATGTTGAAGTCAACAATACATAAAAAATGTTAAAATTTATCATTCATCAAATAATATTAACTTCACAACTATCTTTATTTAATCTCTTGCACGAGCATGACGTGTGATGAATTGGCACATGTGCAGAGCACGATTCATGTGTAGGAACAAGCATCAAGCACAAGTGCACAACATGGATGGTTGAACCCGGTGGCATGTGTCACGTGTTACGCGGGTCCGAATCTTCTATCGCTCAACAAGCAAGGAACGCTTGATTTTTTTGTGTGTTGTGCGGTACCATTGGTCCAGATAAGATTGAGGTTGGTTGGGTTTTATAAGTTTGATAAGCACGATTTTTAATACAAATCATACGATCCTCAATTCTTGCAATATCAATGCTGTGCAACAGAAGATCTCGATCATGTGTTATACTACTGCAAGGTTAGTATGCAAGATTTTGAATATATTTTAAATATTTTTCATACACAGAGAGACACCAGAGGAATGGTACAATAGAGAAATGGTCTTACGCTGAAAACAACACACAGAGAAACCAGAGCCAAACTTAATCACATGACGGAACAATACTATTGAATATATTTTAATTATTTCCATACTTTCATTTTTACAATATTGGTATTTTAACTTTCATTTGTAACTTTGTAACTGTGGTTACCACTAGTAATCACCCATTTAATGGAAGTTGAGGACCATATCTTCCTCTTTAGTCTTTATTCTTACTATTAATAAAAGGAGATTGAAGTTTTTGACTCGAAACCTCTATTCACCTCTTAGATCAATACAGAGCATGAGATTTTCATTTTTTTCGATCACAACCGCTCAATTTTAGACTTTCAATTCCCATATACTTTGGTCTGTCGCTCGCGTACAAAAAAAAGAAAAAATTAATTGTCTCTCGCCTCCTTCCTATTTGGAGAATTTTATAAACTACTCTTGCTTCCAAAATCATCGAACAAAATACCCCTCTTCAATTTTTTTTTACGAAATGTCCTTGTGGGGCCCAACTTTGCATTATTTTTCTTCCCTTTACTCTCCCTTCTTTTTGTTTAATAGATAAAGTAATAAAGTAATGCATATTGATTAACACTTCTTCTGCTAACTATTATTTAGAGAAAACTTGTCATATTTTCAAATGCTGCATGATTAACACTTTTTATTAGTGTTGACACATTAAATATGCAAGGTTGGTGGGCAATTGATGGGTGAAAATGCCACACGTTGATAAGCACAAAGAAATTTGACTTGTTTAAAATGAGAATGTCTAATATACGTTATAAAGAAAGATAAGAATTTTTGAAGTACTTACAATGCAATACGTGAAGAAATGCACATGATTATCTTGACATACATGGGTTCACCATCCATAATTTTTTCCCCTAGTTCGAAGTTAGAACTAATTAAAAGATAACAATGCACATAGTAATATGACGATTGTATCTTTAGTCATTAAGTCATAACAATTGATAAACTTAAACTCAAACCTCAATTTTTGCAATATTATTTTATTATTATTTTTTTGTTATGTATTGCGTGAACATGTGGGAGAATGTTATTAATTTAATCTTAAAACAAATCTTTTTATTTAAGTATTTTATTCTGATATAACATGTGTATTTTGATTTGCAGCTATACGTTTCATATATAATATAAATTCATGTCCATTTGTACTCATGAATACTTACATAGTGTGTTAAATATAATATTTATTGGCGTCTAATATTATACATGGAAACTTAAATCAGAGTGAATGCTCCCAGACCCCAGTAGTATTAATTAGTTTGAAAATATTTTGTAACTTCTATTTTATATAATTATATATCCGTTGAATTTCTATTTTATAACTTTTATTTTGTAACTTCTAATTGGTAAGTATTTTGGAGTTATTAACCTGTTTGGGATATTCATTTTCTTGTAATATTTCTCTTGTTTAATCTTACTCTCCACGTTCAATATGAATATCTCGCATTGTAACCAATTTATTTATACTTCAATACTAATATTCTTCTATAATTACATACTTATTTGAGTTATTTCTAAATTTTTTTTAACTCCCACAATAAAGTGTGGGACACTTACTAGTCTAAAAAAAATGTATGCGAGATTTTGGCACGCTCGACAAGGCATGATCCAGTGTCGAGCTTGCATGCAAAATGTGTAAACACGCCCAAACACGTAAGCATCCGAAATTTCTTTTGAAGTATTAATAATTATAAAATAAAAAGTATTAATAATTATTAAAATTAAATATTTACAAAAAAAGACAAAAAAAATTTAGATCTACTTCGACTACAAGTGACACCTACTGTCCTATAATCAACCCATATTCTTCCTAGCAACTCAAATCTGCATTCTTAAAGTTTTTTTTTAATTCGAATACACGGGATGCAAGTACGTGTTTCTTGCTTAGCCTCTAGGGCAACAAATAACACCTACGGTTCTAGGAATTAATTGTTTCGAGATGAGAATCTGGATTTAGGACCGTCGGTGCCACCTGCGTTCAAAGTAGATTCGAAAATTCATTTTAAAAAAAATATTTCTAACATAAATAATATTTAAAAATTTCCGGGGTAAACATGCCTAGGATTTTCTCTAGCTGTATCTTAAGATTGTATTTATTTTTGGAAGTTTATTTGTCGGGAATGAATAGGTATGTTTATTTGTATATAGTTTTTTTTATTAGAGGATCTCTTGATATGTATTAAAGATTCAGAGAGGAGAGATCATTCGGATCGTCGGATTAAAGATCTAAGTTGATCCGTTAATTCAGAAAGGAAAAATCTCTCCACAATTACATTTCAACGGCTTAAAGCCTTAAACCCTCTCAAATTGAAATCGCCCCACTGGCTATCTCACTGTTTTTTTTGCATCAGAGGGTGAGATTTAATCTGAATCGTTGGATTGAGATCAGGAGCTAGATCGTTAATGATATGATGTAGGAAATTTTTTGTATTATTAAATCAGAAACGTCAAGACTAGATCTAACGGTCCAAACAAAAATACACGATCAAAAAAATTGCACAGATATGGTTCCCTCTGACCTCACGTCGCGCATCTCGCATCTAACGGCGTCGCTTCTATCACCTCACGGTCACGGTATCGCCACCTCAAGGTGTCGCGCCTCTCTCACCTCTCTGGCTCACTGTGCCGCCTCGCTTCTCTCTTTGCGCCTACAGGCCTATAGTATAGCTGTATAGGTAATCACTGTTAAACTCTCTCTCATTTTTTTTCTCTGAATATTGTGATAATGAAATTATCGGGCAATCATCCCATCTGATACAAATTGTTGGGTTTTATTTATTCTCTTTACTGAAGACAAGAAGAAGTACCAGCACGCTGACAATTTTCTGTGGTGGTGGGCCCCGCAAGTCTTCTGCGCATCCAACTCTTATCTCAGAAGGAATTTCAAAAGAGGAAGCAGTGTCTGATCCAGAGGCTGCCTCACTTTTCTCCATTTCGACCTTTAGTTTAGAGCTCAGTGGTACTAGGTTTATACAGCGATGGCTGGAAGTGGGGACAGGGATGAGCTGGATGCCGTAAGAGCAGTGGTGCTTAAACCTTCCGAAACCCTAGATGAACAGCAATTTGCTAAGATCAGCGGCTACAATTTCAATCATGGACTCGATCTTATGGGTGTAATTAATTCCCTGGCCTCTACTGGATTCCAAGCTTCCAACCTTGGCGATGCCATTGATGTTGTTAATCAAATGGTAACTGTTTTTACCATTCTTTCAAAATATTATATTATATTATACGTACCACTTTTTGGTTTTTGCCCAGCTTTGGTACTTGGATTTTCACTGTGAACCATCCTTTCTGTTACGAATATTACTATTCCCATATTGCTATCCTGGATCATAGAAACCTTTAGTTCTATCTTCTGTAATGATGTTCAATTTTGACTCGCATCTTTTAAAGTTAGATTGGAGGTTGTCTCATGAGAAGCCAGCTGATGATGCCGATAGTTCAGAGCTTGATCCGGCCTATAGAGAATCTGTCAAATGCAAGATATTTTTGGGTTTCACTTCGAATCTTGTTTCTTCTGGTATTCGGGATGTAATCAGGTTTCTCACTCAGCACAGAATGGTTAGTAACTTCACGTACCAATTTTGTTTAGACAAATTTTATTGTTAGATTTCATGCTACTCACTGCTAGAAGCTAAATAGAAGTATCAGTGTGCTAGACTGCTAGATTCTGTGGACTCCATTGATAAAATATACTGTTAAATTGTTAATGTACCCTCATTTATCCGAGAACAGATAGATATGATTGACTGAATTCAAGTAAGCCTGAGTGAACCCTATATATGTTCAGTTGGCCTTAATTAATCCTTGAGACGTGTCTCTGATAAACTAAAAAGTTGTTTGAAAATTGACCTGATCCCATCATTTAACCATCAAGCTTGGCAGAAGGAATACAATGTTTTCATGTGTCCTAGCATAATGTTGAAATCCTTTGCAGCCCC
This sequence comes from Eleocharis quinqueflora, assembly GCA_964058865.1. Lineage (NCBI taxonomy): Eukaryota > Viridiplantae > Streptophyta > Magnoliopsida > Poales > Cyperaceae > Eleocharis > Eleocharis quinqueflora. The sequence goes on along the minus strand of CAXKVX010001625.1, from coordinate 131,907 downwards.
TGAAAAGGAAGAAATACCCCACATACCTCTAACACTTGCAAAAATATGCTCGATGTTTCGGTGTATGCATATAAAAATACTTGATTCCATAAGTATTAGGAGTACAGAACGGGAATATGTGCAGAATTTTTTTTTGAGGGCTGAGTTCAGGAACCAAAGTTGCATATAGATAGAAATAAATGAAAGAGTAGATGCTCTATATATTTGTTTTTGACCTTAAGTTTTCCTGGTGCCCTTTGCAGCAACAGCTAGTCCTCGGAACACTTACAGGAAGAATGATTTTAATATGTTTAAAATAAATTCTTCAAATTTATTGTATATTGGTCCAGCCAAAAACAAATGTATTCAGCTGAAGATTTCAAAACCTTGCCTGCATGCAATGCATAGAACAAACTAAAGCTCCTTTGCTGAATGCTGCAGTTGATATATGACAACAACAATTTCAACTTGATACAGGTTGATGTGATAGTGACAACTGCTGGCGGCATAGAAGAGGATCTGATAAAATGCCTGGCACCAACATACCGAGGAGAATTCTCTCTGCCTGGTGCACAACTCCGCTCAAAGGGCTTGAACCGCATTGGCAATTTGTTGGTGCCGAATGATAACTATTGCAAATTTGAGAACTGGATCATGCCTCTTCTTGATTGCATGCTTATGGAACAATCCAATCAGGTATCATAATTTGGTCATCAATTTCACCTAATTTACATTCTATACTAGTCCAATATTAGGATTGGTATGGTTTCAATTTTATGTGCAATTAGCTTCCAAGCTAGCAGCCTATTTAAATTATACTAATTTAACCCAACTACTGTCAACATGCTGTTGAAATAAAAAATAAAATAAAATCAGGTCCTACATTTTTGACTAATTACTGGTTGTTAATCAGGAAAACTAAATTAACATTATCATCTTGTTTATTCACGCGTTAAGTTAATTAAAACCTCATTTGTCACTCAATTTGCAGTTGAGCTTAAAAGTTCGCAAATTGAGCATCCAGTAAGGTTTTTAATGTGGTTTAGTGCATGCTGGTGTTAGACCTAATGGACAAAAAGATACTAGAATTGTGTGGGGTTTTGTGTGCTCATGACTTGCATTAGTCCAATCATTCTTTGATATTGCATTTGCTTAATTTACCTTCCATAATTATGTGAAAAAGATTAACAATGTTCTGATTACATTGGTACTTATATCCCTGATTATGATCATTAACATAATTCTAATGCTGGGTAGCTAGAGGGATTTGGTTTACTTGGCATCCTATAAATTTCCTTATTCTTATTAAAAAGGATTAAAAAACTTACCATATGCTTTGATTTTTATGAAGAACTTAGTGTGGACGCCATCAAAGGTGATTGCACGCCTCGGGAAAGAAATAAACGACGAAAAGTCCTACCTTTACTGGGCTTATAAGGTGCTTCTATTTTTGTCAATTACCTATGATGAATTGATAAGGTCACAAATAATGTTCCAAATCTCAGAATGTCAAGTTTGCCCCTGTGAGCTATTTTTTGGTTATTAATAGGTCGTCTTTTTTTAATATAGAAATTAATTATTTATATTTAAACAGAACAGAAAGATGCGGGAGAATTTACGAAAAAAAGAAATGGCCGGGGTTTCAAACCCCGGCATTTCACCTCAATTGAATTCCCGGGGTTTCAAACCCCGGCTTTTCCCTTCCCCTTTAATTGCCGGGGTTTGAAACCCCGGCCTTTGTTCTGATTTGTTCCGAAATAAAATCCCGGGGTTCTAAACCCCTGTCATTCTCCAATTCTCGTCTCTCCTCTTACCATTTCTCTTCCGTTCCCCTCTCCTCCTCTCTGCTGCCAAGCTGAAAAACCAAAAAATTTTTGCCATCTTCGTTCATTTTGAAGCTAGGATCGCATAAAAACTCAAGAAAACTACTTTGAAATTCAGATCTGCAATTTTTAAGGTAATTTTCTCAATTTTTTTCTAAATTTGAATTTACTCATAAATTAGTTAAATTAGTTAGTTTAAAAAAATAATAATAGAAAATGTAGGTATTTAGTATAATAAAATGTCATCTCTTGCCATGATAAGATTTTTTGAAGGTGAAATTATATTTGTACAAAATATTGGGTATTTTTGCAAAAGTACCATTTAGTTTTAGTTTACAGAAATTTTGTAATTAATAAATTGCATGGTATTTATCAAAAAATTGTACCAATATCACAACAGATAGTAATCAATTACTAATAAATATATTCATAGTTTAGTTATATATAATAACATATTAATGAATTAATTACTTACAAAAAATGATGCAATAATAATAATTAAAAAATTAACAGATTAATTTAGAATAATAGAATATTACTAAATTAATTACATATAATAAAAATAAAATAATATTACTAAATTATTATCATAATTTTATTTTTACCTAATATTACTAATATTAGGTAATTTATTATGAAAATTGTTGATAATAATTAGGAAATTTTAGGTTAATTATTAGGTAAATAATTATGAAATATTAGGTAATTTATTATGAAATTTTAGGTTAATTTTATAACATAATTTAATTTGATAGTTCCTTATTTGTGATATTATAATTAGCGCAAAATTTGTTGTGAATATGATTCAAAATTAATGTTGTAATTAATGTTTGTTGCAATTCACGTGCTATTATAAATTTAGCAGATTTTGTGATGATTTTATGCGGTAGTATGAATATTTGTATATAAAAAACTTGCAATTTTTTTTATTAATTCTTGTGCTATTATAACTATTTTATTTTGTTGTTGCTAATAATATTAGTCCGTACATTTTTTTGAACAATACAATAATGAAAGAAAATAAAAAATTTAAGAAAAAACAGAACAAATTTCAGTAGTTTAACAACTAATAAACTACTACAAATAACTAGTACATAAATATTCATAGGCCTTTTATTCATAGGCCTATTACAAATAACTAGTACATAAAATATTCATTGGCCTATTTCAATGAAATATCAACTAATAAACTAGTACAACTAAGCGATACAGAAATATTCTAAAAACTAGTAGAAAATTTAACGATTACAAACGCAATAAACAGTGACATTAGTAGCGTTTGTTGTAGTGACACTTGTAGCGCCAGTAGTCCTTTTAAGCATTACTGCAATAAAATCAGTATATCATATGAAATGAAATTGCAAGAAAGATTGTCATACTAAAATAAAGGTGCCATACTCTCGCGCGGAATGAATTCGTCATCATCATTGTCCGGAATGGTAGTAATTGGCGTCACGACAAGTTCAAGAATATATGGTTGTCTTCTATGAGACATACGCGTCACCAATCTCCATGACGTTTCGTCACCAATTGTCATCACAGTGAAGTAATTAGGCGTCGGACCTATCCCGATGTTCACACGACATTGGATTTGAAGAGGGCACCCAGCTAATTCAGGATAACTCACATTCCATTCATTCCTTATTACCTCTTTAGTAATGGCGAAAGTAGTCGCTCCGTTACCTGTAAACTGCCAGAGGCATTCGGTCGCGAACTCCACACCGACTTCGGGGGAGTATCTTACCGAAGTTCCAATGTAGATTTTAACTAGAAAGGAGGGGAATTGTCGGCTAGACATTTGAAATTAGTGGATTTGGTGTTGATAACTCAGTCGGAGTTATATAGACAAAAAAAAGATGGTACGAATGTCGACATTTTGCAATAAGTGGAGTAGGTATGTCGACATTGTGCAATAAGTGGAGTAGGTATGTCGACATGGTACAAATGTCGACATTCATTGCTGACTTGTACTTATTCGCAAGTCGACATTAATTGGCGTACGCATGTCGACATTCACATGCAATAAAATTTAGGTTAATTTTATTAATTAGGAAATTTTAGGTTAAGTATTAGGTAAATTAGGTAAATTGTAATCAAATATTAGGTAAATTATTATGAAATTTTAGGTTCATTATTAGGTAAATTATTATGAAATATTAGGTAATTTATTATGAAAATTGTTCATAATAACATATCTATGCTCAGTTTCAGTTTTCACAATATTATGAAATTCGTTGCTAAAATTTCCAAAAAAATATTTTAAGAATTGTTAGTTTGCATAGCAAAATTAAAAAAATATGAAATTTAATTGATAAATTAGTCAAGTTTCATAAAAAAAAATTGATTTCAATAAATGAATGTTGTTCTAATTTATGTAAAATGTTGTAATGTAATTATGATTAATTTTAAATGACAATTATATAATTTTTGCAGTGATTATTATGGCGCAAGGCGATCCTATGTTTCCACGAGTATTACATCTTCCTGTAGAGAAGCATAGAATTTCTCAGATCGAAGCTAAGGTAAATTAGAGATAATTTTAATTCATTGAATATGCAGTTAATTTCTTATTATTAAACTTTGTGAATTAAAATTATGTGTAATGTAATGCAGCCTGAATTTATTATGAGTATAAATGCACACCAGCCGGCCATACCATACAATAGAAGATACAGCCCGGGTTTGAAACGGTTAGGGTTATACCAACTAGCTAAAATTTGCAATGATCGCAAATTAAGGTTAGATTGGTCTTTGATAACTGCCTTGACCGAGCGGTGGAGACCGGAGACAAATACATTTCATTTCAAAACCGGTGAGATGACGGTTACCTTGGAAGACGTTAGTTGTTTGTGGGGTCTTTCCGTGCGAGGTAAATTGTTGCAATAGATGCATTTTCTACCTTTTTTTAATTTAAACCTCACATTGTTGCAAAATTGTCTAACAGTTACTTGTGTAATTTACAGGTGCTCCGATCACTGGATATAGTGATGACGATTGGAGCGGTCTTGTTGAGGATTGCTTAGGAGTTGATCCGGCATATCCAGGTGGTGATCCAGACGAGGGGCCTTGGAAATTCAAGGTTACGCACCGCGATCAACCGAATGAGAAAATTCACTACTCTAGGTATGTAACATTATAAAATTGACGCTTTATTTTTTTGTGTAACATTCATTTTTTTGCAAATCACTTATTGTATTCACTTATTGTTGAGGATTGCTTAGTTTTTTGTGTAACATTCATTTTTTTTAACTTACAAAAATATTACATCAGGTATCATCTGAGATTAGCTTGGTTGCGGACCACCTTCGCAGATCTGCCGGTCGATGCAGATGATGCGACAGTAGCACATTACACTCGTGCCTACTGTCTTGATTTGTTAGGTTCTGTGATGTTTCCTGACACGAGTGGTGATGGAGTACCTGCCATGCTTCTCCAATTTCTAGAAAATTTGGAGAATCCACCTGAGTACAACTGGGGAGGTGCAGTGCTAGCATACTTATATCGTGAGTTGTCTCGCGGTTGTTTGGCAGATACAGATTCTCTGTGCGGTCCTATAATGCTACTTCAGATGTGGTCATGGACCAGATTATCGCCGGGACGGCCAGACGCTCGTTCTTTACATAGCGCTTTTGGAGGTAATTTAAAATTATCGAGAATAATTATAACGGTATTTCAAATTAGTGTTCGTTGCACTGATATAATTTTTTTTAATTAGGCGATGACCTGGAGGCGAGGAATGCCTATGGAATTCGGTGGACGACCAAATTTAGTTTTTGGAAAAATCCTCATCGTAGTGGGACAAAGCAATATAGAGATCAGTTTGAGAAAGTCCACCTAGATGCAGTGAGCTGGCGTCCCTACACTATATTCTACCCATATATGCCTACTCGTTCTTCTAGAGATTCTGGTATTTGGCTTGCTCGCACCCCTTTGATTTACTTTTGGATTGTCGAGTTTCATTATCCTGAGAGGGTCATGCGTCAGTTGGATCGATATCAGACTGTTCCACCACCAAACCCTGTTGATTGGGCGCTTGTTAGCCATTTACGATCTTTTAGGCATACAGCTGGTAGAGTGACTGCTCCGGGTAGATCTTGGTATTTACAGCACCAGCAGTACGTAGATATGTCTCCTATTCTCGTTCAGGAGCATAGGCAGTGGGATGAGGCCGTGATGGCTCACTACATGCACTGGTATATGGTGTGTTGCATGGATACTGTGTTCTACCTGCAGCAGAGTGAGGATGCTCTAGCTGCGTCGCCGCCTGGAGCAGAGGGTGACGTTCTTACCATGGGATATCAGTCGGATGGATCGAGATACAGACGCCTGGTACATTCCTTACTTTAGTTTTTCATAATTATTATAATTAATTCTTGTACGGTTGTTACTTACTTGAGTTTTTCATTGCAGGTGTATCGAGCGATATGGCATACCAGGCAGGGTATTAAGTGGGCGCTTACTCGAGGCAAGAAAGCGGTAGGAAAAATAACTTTGCAGATGTGTCGTGGTAACTTGTTAGATCTTGATCACGGACACATCTATGAAGGTAATTTTCCTAACTTTAGTCAATGTAAATAATGTTGGAAACTAACAAACTAAGTATCAATTGTGATTTATTTTTTAAAGGTATGGTGTCTCGAGCGGGCATTTCAGCGGATCTTAGTAACATCGTCAACGATGACATTTCGACGGATCATGGTCAGTACACGCCGGGCATTTCGACGGATCATGGTCATTACGCTGCTGATCTTGGTGGAGATCCTCCCTTTATGGATGTAGATCCTACATTTATGAGTGCAGATCTGAACATATATGCTCAGAGCTTGATGGATGAGCTTTTTAGTTCGTATCCTCCACCAGCTTATCCAACTACACATGAGACATATCCGTCTACATCTCAGGGAGGCCCGTCTACATCTCAGGCAGGCCCGTCTACATCTCAGGTACCACCACCTACATATCAGTTACCAGCTAGAGAGGGACGTGGCACACGCCGGGCACGATACACCCCCAGCCCCCTTATCCCTAGGTCACGCCGTGAGCCCCCCCAGCCATAGTCTACTTTATGTTGTATGATGGATTATATGAACATTTTTATGTAGTATGATGGATTTTTTATGTAGTATGATGGACTTTTTATGTAGTATGATGGACTTCTTTTATGCACTACGATTTACTTTTTTTAATGCATTATGATGGACTTTTTGCATGGAATTTCAGCATTTTACTACAAATATAATAAAAATTATTAGTTGTAATGGATTGCACTAAAAAATATAATTGCACTAAAACAAACATAAAAAAACAAACAAAGAAAAAAAAATTCAAACTCATCTACTTCCGCGACTTGTTGCTCGTCCAAATAGGGATTGAATTCTTCTTCCAATTGATCGGTGTCTCGAATTACTATGTGAATTTGATGTGCTAGGTTGGTCAACATTGTTGTTTCGCGTTCGTTGATCACTAACAGAATGGCGCGCATTGGACAGGTTAGTAAAGTCAACTCCAGTAGGCCGAGCACTAACAGAATGGCGCGCATCGGACCTGTTAGTAATGTCAACTCCAGTAGGTCGAGCACCACTCACAGAATGACGTCCAGTTCGTTGTTCAGTAGTACGCCGTATGCGTCCTTCCATCTCATCCATTGCCATTGGAATTCTTTTATGTTTTCTTCTACCCTTGTTGATCTTGGTTGGATCCGGCCTTTTTATAGGACCATGGTAAAGGGGCCAATCTCGTTCGTTACCAAATTCAGAAAAAATCCCGGACCATGTGTTGACATAATTTTCAATGCTGTAATACGAACTCGTGTATTCATTTGGATCGATATTTCTAAATGAAAGTACTGCTAGAACATGATTGCATGGAATACCAGTCAGTTGTGGTTTTTGACATTGACATGTAGGTGATTCCTGAGGTCGCCATGACACTACGTATTTGACATCTGCTCTAGTTCCCTGAAATTAAACATAAATTAGTAATACCAATTGGTGTGCATTTGAAAATTTGATTTTATGTAATAAGTCACTTACCCTTGAGAGTACACCACCCTTCACTAGAACAGTGTAGGAGTGTTCAAAATCACCGTGCCAAACCATCGGTGTGACCTCGTGTGTCAAACCTTTGCTTACCCTTTTTTCCAACATTTCTGTCACTTTTTGTGAAAACAACAAGCCCATTGCCTGCCATTCTGCAGCGACTGTCCTTCTGTTCACAAACCATTCGACGCATTTATAGAATGTGCGCTCCACAAGTGCACACACAGGAAGTTGTCTTGCGACGCGAAAAACATTATTCAATGACTCTGATCCATTTGATGTCATTATACCCCATCTATGTAATCCTCCATCCGCACATTGAGCCCACTTATGTACGACCAAGGGGTCATCGTCTTTGGCACGATCTGTCCCAGTTTTCATGATGTACTCATGGACTTGTGCATTCATTCTTAGAATTCTTTGCATTCCCTCGTTAAATCTCCATGGTTTTTTTCTTTTAACGGTCCACTTGAAAACTCCTTTTATGACTTTGTCCTTGCAACATTTCTTCCAGATGTTCTGAGCAACATGTTGAGAGCAATATCGATGGATAGCTTCACCATTTCTCTCACACCATCCTAAATTAGGTTGATCAAATACCGATTTTATTCCGGCAGCTTGATCAGATATGACACATATTCGTCCGGGTCCAACAACCTCTCTACGAATCCAATTCAAGAACCAACCCCAGTTTTGTACCGACTCTTCTTCAGCGATGCAAAATGCCAAAGGTAGTAGTTGTTGTTCTGCATCATAAGCGCAGGCCATAAAAAGCTTTCCTGCATACCTACCAGATAAATGTCCGGCATCGATACTTATCACCGGTCGTAGGTAGGGCCACGCTTGGATGCATGGTCCAAAAGCCCATGCTACACGTTTGAATATACGTAACCCAACGTGTTCGGTATAGTCTGACTCGAGTAGAAATTTGGTACCTGGGTTTGAGGATTGGATGGCGCTCAACAAAGGCGTCAACATCTCATATGACTTCTCCCAACTTCCAAATAAGTCAGCAATTGCTATTTCTCTTCCCCGCCAAACTTTATTGTAAGAGGGATCCACAGTTGGATACGCGGTCTGGACCAACCCATATGCTTCTTTTACTGTCATTTCAAGATTTTTTTTAAGAGGATTTCGAATGATTCCTGCGATCATTCGAGCAGTCAGATGTTTGTGGTCCCTCCTGGTAGCAACGCCATAACAAGAATGCTCGTGCGGATTGGTGGATACTATCCAAGCACCTGTGCCTGTGTCCTTTGCATATAACCTCCATGCACATTGTTTGTTCGCACACTTAACAACGTACATTTTTTTGTTGCTGTTTTGAATGTCCAAAACCCTATTTTCTTTAATTTGAATGTCATTGATCGCTGCTATCAAGTGCGCTTTAGAATCAAAAGTCTGACCTTCTGCTAATGGATCGTCGAACCGAGGGACTTCTCTGAAGAAGGGACGATCAGCGTATGGCATTGGTTCTTGATCACTGAATGAAGGACAAGGGTGCTTCATGCCTCGATTGATGAACGGAATGGATTGTCGCCACTCCTTCAAAATCTCCTGTACATCTATTTCATTCTCAATATCGTTCATGTTTACATCTTCAATACTATCATTAGAATCATCTGACTGATTATCTGGATCGTCATCCATTTCATTATCTAGTATTTCTTCTCCCGTTAGATCATTTGCTTCTTCACCAATTGGATTACAATCGGTATTTGGTTCAACATTAAGATCGTAATCATTTCTCGGTGGATTGTTAGGCTCTACAGATGCTCTGTAACTACTTCCGGGGATACTGTTAGGATTTGGATCATAACTCGTATTATCTATATTTGGAGTTGACTCAACTATTACCTCCAACATGCGAAAATTTATCAGCTGAGTTGCATTTTGGATAACTAACTTCCAAATCACATCATTATCTACACCTAACAAATTATAAAAAGTAATCCCGGGACCACCAGTGTTTAATCGTGCACTTATGTTCAGTTTGAATTGACTAGGCAGTAAGCCAAGTCCGACATATATTTGTCTCCTTACATCGTCAAAACAAGTTTCTTCGGTTACAGAAAATGAAAATTTGGCATTACAATTATAGTCTACACCTACGGGTCCTCTCAGTATTTCACCTCCATAGTACACATTTATTACAATCATCGCCCTGTACCAATTATACACAACACATTCTAATCAATTAGTGAGACAAAAATATGATCTCAAATTTAACATAACATTTTTCAATTTCATATTAATATAATAATAAAATAATGAAGATTAATAATATAAATTAATATAATCAAATTAATATAATAAAATATTATTATAATATTAATATAATCAAATTATTGTAATATAATTAGAATTACTAATATAATTATATTGATATAATAATGATGATTATTGTAATATAATTACTAATATAATTATATTAATAAAATTACTAATATAATTATATTGATATAAAATTACTAATAAAATTAATGAAGATTAATAAAATATTATTATATTATAAATTAATATAATCAAATTAATATAATAAAATATTATTATTGTAATATTAATATAAAATTACTAATTACAAATGATGAATAAAAATATTGATATAATATTAATATAAATTACTAATATAAAATAATGATGATACAATAATAATATAAATTACTAATTACAAATGATGATAAATAATATTAATATGATAATAATATTAATGATGATAAATAATATAAATGATGATAAAAAATTACAAATTAAATATTAATACAATAAAAAAATGATAAAATACTTACATAATTTTGCTGAAAAAATCGCAGCGCAGCGAAGAAGAAATCTACAATTAAAATCTGTGTATAATGGGTGTTTATATAGGACGAGAATTGGAGAATGACAGGGGTTTAGAACCCCGGGATTTTATTTCGGAACAAATCAGAACAAAGGCCGGGGTTTCAAACCCCGGCAATTAAAGGGGAAGGGAAAAGCCGGGGTTTGAAACCCCGGGAATTCAATTGAGGTGAAATGCCGGGGTTTGAAACCCCGGCCATTTCTTTTTTTCGTAAATTCTCCCGCATCTTTCTGTTCTGTTTAAATATAAATAATTAATTTCTATATTAAAAAAAGACGAATTAATAGGCACCCCTGATACAGTTCTATTTTTTCGTTAGTGTATCTCAGTAATTGTCTTTTTGAAGGGCCAGCTATGGTTTCTATTTGAAAAGAGTGTACAGAATGCCATGCCTCCAAATATTTAATTTATTTTGAAGCAATGAAAGTACTGAAATTTGATAATTAAACTAGCATGGCATCCATGTGTACTGCCCTGCTCTCACGGATGGATCATTAGGCGACATGCTCTACTGCCATTCAGTACGAAATCCTGGTTTAGTTATTGATATTGTTCAAGGTATGTACATATGTGCATGTGCCCCTTAACTATCTTAACTTGAGCTATTCAATCTGTGTTTTCTCCAAATGGGGGTAGATATGAATATATAATCATCAAAATCTGCACAGAAGTCTACATTTTATTTTGATTCATCTTTCAGAAAAAAATGAAACATTTAGTAATTTTGAATTCACATAAAAAGATAATGGAATTCCTCCTTTTAATTGACATGAATCAAAATCATCATTCAACACCTGCTTAACAATCAAACATCTCTTTATGTGGCAGATATTAGGTCAATGAATGGAGAGGCAGTGCACATTGGTCAGAGAAAAACTGGTGTGATAATCTTAGGTGGAGGCCTACCGAAGCACCACATTTGCAACGCCAATATGATGCGCAATGGTGCTGACTATGCTGTTTATATTAACACTGCTCAGGAGTTTGATGGCAGTGATTCGGGTGCACAGCCAGACGAGGCAGTTTCTTGGGGAAAAATCAAAGGCTCTGCAAAACCTATTAAGGTACCCTGTCGTTTTTCTTAAAATTCTTCTTGACTAAGGTAGCAGTTGAATTTGAGGAATTATGTATTACCGGAGACTTGTACCGTTACTGGTACATATCAGTACTGGCCTAAAACTAAATGGTTAAACAAAGTGTATGTCACAGAGATCATTTGTTTGTTCAACATAATAATCTGAACAGATGCAAACAGAAGGATTAGATTATGATTAGCCTGGTGGTTTTGTGATGTTCCTCTAATTTTTTGTAGTTTCTGCTTGATTTTACCTCAATTAATGTTGGTGCTAGTTTTGCAATTTTTTTATCGTTATTATTTTTTCCCCCAATCAGGTGCATTGTGATGCAACTATAGCATTTCCCCTGCTGGTAGCTGCAACATTTGCGAAAAGATTTCACGAGGGGCAAATGAAGAAGGTTCCTTGATTTATTTGTTGATGATTTATTGGAGGATTTAATGAAAGAAAATGCCTTTTGTTCTCAGATAAATTTGTATTAGTTATGTCTCAGCTACAGTTTGATTCACGGCACTTGCTCGGGGCTCAAGTTTAGAAACTAAAAAAGATCCCCATTGATATGGTGAGAGCTTTATACACTGTCATATTTATACATTTTTGCGGTGGCATTGTGGCAACTGCATTATGTTGCCTTGTCCCCTTTTCTATTGAAAGTGATTCTGTGTAGCTTTGAACACGTTATTCTGGTATTTTCTATTGATATAAATTTGTAAAATCCAACACGTTATTGATATAATTCAAAGAAGAACCGGTTAAAGATGTGTCTGTTGAGTTGCTGTTTAGGATCATCATTCATTTCCCTGTCAGTCAGTCTGTTGAGTTTCTGTTTAGAAAGGATCACCATTTATGAAAATAGAAAAAGAGGACAGTAAATGAGAAAAGTGTCCTTTCTGTTTCGGTCATAATTCGTACGTAGATGAGGTCAAAGACGAAAGATGCGTCTATTTATCTGGATCCTCTAAATTTCATATAGAAGATGCAATATAATAACAAATCTTTAACACCTAATATGCAGTTGTGCATTTCATTTTTATCCATTTGTCAGTAACTTTGCACACAGATGTTCATACTTGTATCATCTCCGGTAATCAACCCCTTCTTGCTTATGAATTTTATTCTGGTTCTGAAAAAAGCCTGATTTTAAATATTTAACGGTTATGATTTTTTTTTTTTGCATTCACGTTCGAACTAAACTCATGCATTCACGATACAAAATCAAACGACAAAATGGTTTGAATGGGGTTCGGAGTCGGATCTAAGGACTGAAAGAAATCACCAGGCGAAGGGCTGTCGGCATTGGAGCCTTGGAAGATTTCTAATCTAACCCTAGCCCTGGTCTTTATTTTTTTTTGGTTTGGACTGGATTGTCGACAGTGCGAGAAGAGATAGCGTAACAGAGTGAGGAGAGATGAGAGATCGTGTGGGATTCTGGGAGAGGAGATCTTGATTCGCTTCTGCTATTTTTTATTTTTTCTTCTTCTTTCTGGGCTTGGCCCAACCAAGCAGACTGAAAGATTTAATACCTAAAATGACCTAAATAATCTTAAATTCTTAATGGTATGTAAAATGGACAGCAACAGTTTTAATCCAGTTATGCAGAGGGGTTCAGACCCACCATCCAGAGGAGTTCATGTTTTAAAATCCCAACTAATTCTAACACAATTTCAAAATTCAGGGGTGCAGCTGACTCCTCCCGGATTAATGTGCATCCGTCACTGGTCATTACTGTCAAATTTTTGAAATCAGAATTCTGAATGTAATTCTTATTTTTTTTCCCCAAGATCAGACAAAAAAAGACCCCTGCTTGCCCTAAAAGAAACGGGAATTTTTCACCCTGAAAAAAAGAATTATATCTATGACTCTAACTTCAAAAACTTGACAACAATGATCTTATTGTTTACATTTACGTTTACATATATTATCTAGATGCATGCGTTTAAAAATTCAGATAGATCGAAAATAATTTTTAAGTACTTGTGAACACAACGTTCAGATTTTGCATTCAAAAATGTTTTCGAATGCTGCATTTAGACTTACATTCACAATTTCAATTTTACCTATTTTTTTTAAATTTAAATTTCTGAATGCATAATGTAAACAAGACAAAAAAAATAGGATAATATTTTTTAAATGAGGGTCTTAAACGCAAACCTTATATTTTTCAGAAAAAGAAAATAAAGAAACGCGCGAAGTCTCTGGCTCTCTATTGTCAGAACCTGAATACCAATTAATGGTCGAGGCAATGAGCAACTTTGTCTTCACTCTCCCACAATATGCGTATATGACTATGAGACTATGAGAGTAGGAATCCATCGCTTCTTCTGGAAAATTCGAAAGCAAGAGAGCCTCTGCTCCTCTTTCTCTGTCCAGACTTAGGTGAGAGTCGCATCATTCGCATGGCTGACAGTGGCATTCTCATCTCCGGCGACGCGCCACCACTAACTTCATCATCTCCGTCGATGCATGATGTGGACGAGGAAGGGGAGGTGTGTCGAATCTGTCGCTTACCGGGTAGCACAAGTGACCCATTGCGAGGTTAAGTAGCTATTTCGTGCTTATTCTTTGCTAAAGGGTTTAACTTAGGGTTAATGCAATGGTATTTTATTAGCTTCTAGTTAGTTGATTTTCAGTTTGTAATACAGGTGTAGAATGGGTTCTCCTTTCAATGAGTTCTTGGAAAGGAAGTGATGAATCAGTTTTGAAATTATATTTTTGAATTTCAATTATGCAACAGCAGCGCAAGATTGATGTTTGTTTTAAAGATTATGAGATCTTGAAACAGAGTGGGGAGCTGGAATAGTTATAGGTGCCCAGTGCCCTGCTAGTTGCAACTTGCAACTTGAAACTGAATTTTTAGCTGCTATTAAGTTCCACTCAATACAATTTAGTGTTGTCGTCATGTTTGATTGTCGACTTAATTTAATGAAATACTGCTTTTGCAATTGATCGCTTAGTTCAACTCTCTACACCCTAACCATCTTGTCGGTACTGTTATAACAATTTACACGTATTACCGGAATGAATTTTAGATATTTCCTTTACAAGGTTGGTGTGTAAACCAGAATGATCTGTTGATTTACTTATAGTTACTTACAACACCATCCAAGCTGAAGTTATTAAAATGCAAGGAGAAGCCCTAGAGGCAATTGGTCCTTTTCATAATTAAACTGTTTTTGGTTTATTTCTAGTGTATAGGTTCTTGCATGTTGTGCCCATCAACACTACTGCTTGTGTACACTACTAGAATTGTCGTTGTTACTCTGGGAGGAAAAATGCCATTTCCCTGGTCGTAAGGAGGGAAAAAGCATCATTTCCCTGAATTAATCAGGGAAAAGCTCTCAGGGAACTGCTCTCGACACAAAAGCTACCTTTTCCATAGAATACCAGGGAAAAACTATATTTCCGTGGAGTTAACTACGGAAGTGATTCAACGGAAATGAGTTAGCGTCTGAGTTCCTCTCTTCTTAGTTTCGTGGGTAGCATTCAATATTTCCCTGGATTGTGCACAGAACAAATCATACATAATCATTTTTCGTCAGACGTGGCCCCACTGAGTTATCCAGGCAAATAGTCATATTATTTCCCTGGTTATACTTCTACAGAAAAAATTTAAAGCAATCCACGGAAATAACATATATAATAATTATATAATTGTGCAGATTTATTATTATTTCTGTCAGTAGGTCCATCATTTCCATCAGAAAATAATTAATTTTGAAATCCATTTTTCTTGAACAATATTATTTCTGTCGGTAGTTTGTATTACTTCCATCAGTATTAATTTGAAATTAATTTTCTGGAACATCATTTCTGCCGCTAGTGTTACATTACTTCCATCAGTAAATATTGTTTTAGAAATTCATTTTTTACAGTAAAATCTATTATTTATCATAGTAGCAAATTTTTTGAAATGTAAAATTATCACATTTAATAAACAAATATACATTGATAATGACTTTAAATTATATATCATATGAAAATACCAACTGCAAGTATTAGCAAAATTTTCCAATTGCAAGTTTTACCAAAATTTACAAGTCTGAACTGCACAAAATATGAACCTGAATCACCTGTATCCCATGTTACTGCTAAATAACAAAATGTTGTATCCCATGCCACTGTATCTCATATATCGCATGTATCCCATACTACTGGTAATTAACAAAATGTAGAGCTTTTCATTTTTCCAAAAATAAAAAAAACTATAATGGATTGTCCCGATTTGATCCCGTGCACCATTGACTCATGGCTGCCTCGCCATTTGAGGCTTGAGCTGCAAATGCTTGTATCCCTACTCCCTAGTATATAACACCAGAAAAAGAGAATTAGAGTTTTATTGTCAAAGCATCAATATAATTTAATATTGCACGAGTACAATAATTTGGGACATTTTAATTCCCAACACACACATCAACTATGAATTCTATTTGATTTGTTCTTACCTGGGAGTTAGGTAATTGCATCTGGGAGCCAGACACTTGCATTCCCAATAGTGCACTATAATTAAGGGCAGCATTATCCTAAGTACAAAAATTAAATTGTCAACAACACACATAAACACTCTTTGTATTATTCCTAAATTTTGATTTGAAGTTATGAACAAGTAGTCTTTCTGAATACACTGTTTTATACCTCTTTTACAATTTCAGTAAGAATTCCAAAAACACAAACTAGAACTAAGTTATTTGCATACTTACTTGGAATAAAGGCATATTAATTCCTACGGCTCCTTGAGTAGTCGGAGAAACGGAACCATGACCCTACAAGTGAAATATACAATGAATAAAATGTTTTTGTATCAGCATATATAGGTACTGATGATGGTCGAAGAGAACTTACATGAGATAAAGGTAGACGCATCCCTAGAGCAGTTTGAAACGGTTGGCTGATAGCACTGTGAAACGGTTGGGAAATAGAACCATGACCCTATGAGTGCAATTAATAACATAAAGTAGTATTAGGGATAGGGTTAAGCAACCATAGAAATGCTATCAACAAAGGATTATCAATCAATAATTGCATCAGTCTTTTGTTACCTGATAAGTTGGCTTTTGCACTCCGTTCATCGCATAAAGATGATTAATAACAAAGTGCAATTCTGCCTGTTCAGTTGCATGATTGTTTGCCATTTCAGTGAAACGAGCCTGAAAACCTTCTATTATTTTATCCCTCTTGTCAGTCTCCTCGCTAAAACGAGCATCCCGTTCTTCTAGGATTTTATTGAACTCTAGGTTGCGCTGTTCTACCATTTCTGTTGTCAGCACAGATGAAGTAGAAGTGGCCCTTGCTCTCGACGTTGATGTTGTTGGCATACTATCTTCAAATTTGCTCCCAAAGCCCCAATCTCTTCCGTGGCTTTTCTTGATAGCAGCTAGACGGAAGAGTTCAATATCTTCTCTCCCTGCATAGTCAGGATCAAGTTGCATCCCCTTTGCCTTTTCCTATTGAAAAACATAAATGTAAATTTCCAATATACATGTGATATTGAAATTGAATTGATATTCACAAGTAATAATATATGATATTTGATATATTAACTTCCAATAAGAAAACTATGTAAGAATCATAACTTACATATACTTCTTTGGTTTTAGTGTTGGCAAATTGCATTATACTAGTTTCATAGGTTGGAACCTCCACTATGATTTCCTCTGACAATTGGATTTCATTACCCTCATTGTTTTCATCATGTACTGCTTGCATCTCTAGAACCCTGGCTGCTGCTGCTTGGGCCACAATGGGTGATATCCCATCTGCTCGACCAACATGCAGATGTAGAAAAAGTTCCTCAGCCGTTGACTCTCTACCTAGTATTTTTTTCTACAGATGCAATAAGAAGTTGGTTATAATTAAATATAAATTTGTACTAGCCTCATGTAAATTGTATATAAGAGAAGTTACCAAATTTTGGCTATGCTGGTATGCGCTTATCGACCCGGCATAGTGAGAAACAATAAGTCCTGATGCACATCGGTTAGTTTGGTTTCGTTTGGAAAGGGCTTGGTATTCCACTGTTCCATATATGTCACAAAGTCCTTCTCAATATTCGGAGGTCTTGCACCAATGTGGAACCATACCCTTCCATGCTCCTGTATTCCAACCAAATTTTGCTCTGCATTTTTTTCGAGCTTCACGTAGCTCCTCACCATACCTTTTGGCAGCAATAGCCTCAAGTACCTCTTTACAATGATTGACATCTTCTCCATCCCTATATTTGAATCGTTCCTTCATGAATTACACAACACAACAAACATGACATTAGTAAATCATGAAGTTGCAGAATATTAATTAAGCCCCATATAAGGATAAATTAAGTAGAAATTGTCTTCACCAAAAATTGGATCTCCAGAATGTTCCTTGTGTGCTGATCAAACATGAGGAAGCTTATGCAGGGTCCTGGCATGAGTTGCAGGGCTAGCCTAGTTATGAGTGCAGTGATTTGCCTCGGTTTCTTTTCAGTGGTGAATTCTTCTTTTCCCACCGGCCAAATCTCAGGTCGGGCATTTGCAGGTTTTGCTTCGAGTACTTTACCAGGACCTCTCCCCTTGCGCTTCCGCGTTACGGGTTGTGACTCATTCACATCAAATTGTGTGGAATTGTGCTCCGGTCCAGGTGGAGAATCGCAGGGGACGGCCCCTAGTTGGGTGTACCTTACCCTTTTTGCTCTCCGTAACAAGGATCTGTCAGTAGCCATATGAGAGTATCTGCATAATACACGACAGTAAAGAGAATATGTCAGTAACAAAACAAACCATACTCTAACACGCTATTAAACCATTGTAAAGTTGAACGATTCCACTGGTAAAGTACAGTATTCTGTGGTAATTTAGACTATATCCATGCATTACTAAATTCATATATAAATGACACCAACAAAGAAAGAGAGAAGCAGTATTATTGCAGCACTATTTCTATTGGTAATGTTATACTATTTCATTGGTACTCAGACATAGATTATTTCCATTGGTAAAGTACAATATTCTGTGGTAATTTACACTATATCCATTACCAAGTTCATATATAAATGACACCAATAGAGAAAGAGAGAAGCAAATTAAATTTCTTTGGACGTTCTGTTGTCGTAGCTAGTTTTCATCAGCTAATGAAAGTGCAAATGTCAAATTTGGGGCTTACCTCTTTTCCGAGTAAATTTCTTTTTATGCTTCCTTTTGTGTCGAGGAAAAGAATGTACGAGAATGAGAGAAATAGAAGAGGTTGAGGAAAATGGAAGCATGGAGGCTGTTAATTAGGTTATATAGCACAAGCTGCTGAAAAAATGGAGGGAATTAATGAACTGGCTGCTGAAAAATTGGAGGGAATAATAACTGGGAGGAAATGATTTGGGAAAAAATTGGGGGAAATGAAATGAGCGAGGGAGAGGGATGAACTAGCTAAACCTAACACTGGAAGTGAAATTTAGGAGGGAAAACTGAATTCCATTGTGCTATCAGATAAAAATCTCACAACAATCGAATTGGATACAACTCGTCGGATGAACATTCTATGAATTTGATTTGTGCTGCTTCGCCTGAAATGTGGTACTGGGCTGATCGCCTGAAATTCAGGAGGGAAAATTTCAGAACACGTTCAATAAGCAATTATTAATTATATATTCATACAATAATTATTAATTATATTCAATAAGCAATTATATTGAATAATAAAACACCTTTGTATTATTAGTAGAACACATTATAAAATAATAGACTATATTTTCAGAAAATAATTATTAATTATATTCAATAAGTAATTATATTCAATAATAAAACACCTTTGTATTATTAGTAGAACACATTATAAAATAATAGAATATATTTTCAGAAAATAATTATTAATTATATTCAATAAGTAATTATATTCAATAATAAAACATCTTTGTATTATTAGTAGAACACATTTTAAAATAATAAAATATATTTTCAAAAAATAATTATTAATTATATTCAATAGTAAAACACCTTTGTATTATTAGTAGTACACATTATAAAATAATAGAATATATTTTCGTAAAATAATTATTAATTATATTCAATAAGTAATTATATTCAATAATAGAACACCTTTGTGTTATTAGTACTGCTTGACTTGCGGTTTCAATTTGTATAAACTTAACGTTCCTAATTAAGACACGTTAACATGAGAGACGTGACTGGAAGGTGGTGTGCAACATCCAACAACACGAGCATTTTGACCAAACCCTACTTGTTCATTGATTTATGCACGCCTACTCGGTTTGATCTCTTATGAAGTTAATTTGATATGTACGTACTGCTTGACTTGCGGTTTCAATTTGTATAAACTTAACGTTCCTAATTAAGACACGTTAACATGAGAGACGTGACTGGAAGGTGGTGTGCAACATCCAACAACACGAGCATTTTGACCAAACCCTACTTGTTCATTGATTTATGCACGCCTACTCGGTTTGATCCCATATGAAGTTAATTTGATATGTACGTACTGCTTGACTTGCGGTTTCAATTTGTATAAACTTAACTTTCCTAATTAAGACACGTTAACATGAGAGACGTGACTGGAAGGTGGTGTGCAACATCCAACAACACGAGCATTTTGACCAAACCCTACTTGTTCATTGATTTATGCACGCCTACTCGGTTTGATCCCATATGAAGTTAATTTGATATGTACGTACTGCTTGACTTGCGGTTTCAATTTGTATAAACTTAACGTTCCTAATTAAGACACGTTAACATGAGAGACGTGACTGGAAGGTGGTGTGCAACATCCAACAACACGAGCATTTTGACCAAACCCTACTTGTTCATTGATTTATGCACGCCTACTCGGTTTGATCCCATATGAAGTTAATTTGATATGTACGTACTGCTTGACTTGCGGTTTCAATTTGTATAAACTTAACGTTCCTAATTAAGACACGTTAACATGAGAGACGTGACTGGAAGGTGGTGTGCAACATCCAACAACACGAGCATTTTGACCAAACCCTACTTGTTCATTGATTTATGCACGCCTACTCGGTTTGATCCCATATGAAGTTAATTTGATATGTACGTACTGCTTGACTTGCGGTTTCAATTTGTATAAACTTAACGTTCCTAATTAAGACACGTTAACATGAGAGACGTGACTGGAAGGTGGTGTGCAACATCCAACAACACGAGCATTTTGACCAAACCCTACTTGTTCATTGATTTATGCACGCCTACTCGGTTTGATCCCATATGAAGTTAATTTGATATGTACGTACTGCTTGACTTGCGGTTTCAATTTGTATAAACTTAACGTTCCTAATTAAGACACGTTAACATGAGAGACGTGACTGGAAGGTGGTGTGCAACATCCAACAACACGAGCATTTTGACCAAACCCTACTTGTTCATTGATTTATGCATGCCTACTCGGTTTGATCCCATATGAAGTTAATTTGATATGTACGTACTGCTTGACTTGCGGTTTCAATTTGTATAAACTTAACGTTCCTAATTAAGACACGTTAACATGAGAGACGTGACTGGAAGGTGGTGTGCAACATCCAACAACACGAGCATTTTGACCAAACCCTACTTGTTCATTGATTTGTGCACGCCTACTCGGTTTGATCCATTATGAAGTTAATTTGATATGTACGTACTTGACTTGACTTGCGGTTTCAATTGAAAAACAATTAAAACATTAAAAGAAAAGGGAGACAAAAATAAATTTGAGAAAAAGCAATTTTACCAATAAAACAATTAAAAGACAAACTTAAGATTCCAACAAATTAAAACATTAAAAGAAAAATGTAATAAATTTGAGAAAAAAGAATTTTAACATTAAAAGGAAAATTTTAAAAATAATAATTTTGTAGGAAAACAATTATAACATTAAATTGAAAAAGATAATAAATTTGATAAAAACATTAAAAGGAAAAATAAAAATAAGAAAAACAATTAAAACATTAAAAGAAAAGGTTAATAAAAATTAACCCTTTGAAAGAGTAATTGTACCATTAAAACAGTTAAAGAAAAAGCTAAAAAAAAGAGAAAGTATTGCCTAGAATCGAACTCTAGACCTCCAACAGACCACCATACCACTCAAACCACCATACCACTCGTAGTTCTTGTCACACAGTAAACTCTATAATACATATAGTTTCTTTCTATGATGAGACTTAGAAAAACACCCAGCCGATATCGATCTCTCCTCTCTCCCGTTCATTTTGGGTTCTCTCTTCTTCCTCTCTCCCTAGGTCTCTCACACCAGCAGCAAGCAAGATCGAGGAGACCACCCAGCCGGGATCGATCTCTCCTCTCTCGCACCAAACCCAGCCGAGATCGATCTCTCCTCTCTCGCACCAAACCCAGCTGAGACCGATCTCTCCTCTCTCGCACCAGCAGCAAGATCGATCTCCCCATCGCCTCAAACTCCTCTCTCTACTTGACTCGCGGTTTGATCTCTTTCCCTCAAGTACCTCTTTACTCTAGGTTAATTTTTTTTGTAAAATTGCCGAAACTTGTATCAGACTTAATCGTCTACATTGATAAAAAATGTTAATTCAAAGATTGCCCCTGATTGCTGTAAATACCAAACAATAAGGGTTTAGGAAAAAAATAGGCTGCATTGTGTGATTCTGCCATGCACATTGAATCCTTGTTAGTATGTGTTTAATAAGATATATTTTTTGAAGTTCAATGTACTCTTGATGCGTGATGCGTGGAATTAATTAACAATGAGAACATGTTTAATAAGATATATTTTGCCCATGCTGATTTGTACTGGTAATTAAAAGGGAGAAGCATGCTATTATCAAATACATGTTTAGTCTCTAAACCAAGGACATGCTGATTTGTAATACTTAGGCCTATTTATTTATCACAGTCCCAGAGTATAAAAAAGAGCATACAATCCTTATTCACATTTCAATTTCAAATGAACTTGTTTCTGTATAGTAAAAACCTGAGACAGCGGCATGATGCAGCACATGTATTAATTGCCATTTTTTTGTCGTAGAAACAGATGGCCACTACTTTCCGAAGATCAGGATGTCTAAACCCGAGCCTTAACCTGACCGAAGAGGAGGCTGCTGCAAAGGCTGCTGAGAATGCCAAAGCGCGACACATTGCTTTGAAAGAACAATTAAAAGACTGTATAGTGGTCCCAGATAAGGTAAGCCACATACCAGTTTCCGAACAATCAAAAGACTGCAAAGGCCTCGATGATTTTCTTAAGGATATGTTCGATTCGATTCACAAGAGGAAAACACCTAATGGGAAGCCAAATTGCCCAGAGGTACAACTACTATTTATCCTTGATTAATGATTCTTTGTGCTTTGCTCCATTATTTATCCTTGATAGTTAAGAATAATACATGTGATTGACATGCTTGGATATTTAAGAATAATACAACTCAATTTCTTCTCTCTAAATATTTTTTGTCATAGGGGATGACATCCACTGCTGTCCGAAGATCAAAACGACTAAATCTCAGCCTTAGCCATGACCAAGAAGAGAATGCAGCCGAGGCTGCCGAGAATGACAAAGCGCGACATGAATCTGAACCACTCAAAGTAGTACAATTCTCACAAGCAAAGCTTGAGTATAAACCATTGACAGAACCATCAACTGAGGCGCATCACTTCCTCAAGGAGGCTGGAACTCCCCCAAAGCTGTATTCCAATCAGTATACCAGGAAGCGGAAGCCAACACCTGAGGCAACAAAGATACCATCCAATGCAACACCATGCACATCAGCACCACCGACTGAGAAGGATGATGAGGTAGGTTAATGAAATAAGATGAAAAATTATTGAGCTTCAAACTTCTCATATAAATGCAAAACCTTAATTACTAACCACTGTATCGCTTTATACAGGCTGTCCCGCAAGAAATAGGACGAGCACCTCTCACATCACTGCCCGTGACACCCACGTACAAGAGGCCTCGCAGGAAAATCAGGCCACCACAGAACCTTCACCTCGGCGCATACCAAACTTGGGGAGTCGCTCTAAGTTGAAGGCAGTGTCGCCGTCTATGCCCATGCAAGACCAGCCACCGACTGAGGCGCCACCGACTGAGCCACCGACTGAGGCGCCACCGACTGAGCCACCGACTGAGGTGCCACCGACTGAGGCGCCATCGGCTGAGCCACCGACTGAGCCACCAACTGAGGTGCCCCGCAAGAAACCAATACCTTCACCTCGGCGTCGCAAGAAACAAAAGGCCTCGCAGGAGGCTAAAGCAACCACAGAACCTTCACCTCAGTGCCGCAAGAAACAAAAGGCCTCGCAGGAGGCTAAAGCAACCACAGAACCTTCACCTCGGCGCCGCAAGAAACAAAAGGCCTCGCAGGAGGCTAAAGCCACCACAGAACCTTCACCTCGGCGCCGCAAGAAACAAAAGGCCTCGCAGGAGGCTAAAGCCACCACAGAACCTTCACCTCGGCGCATTCAATTGAGGAGTCGCTCTAAGGCAGAGTCTGACATGAAATCTGAGGTAATTTGCCATCGACTGGTGGCACTCATGTATTGTGCAGTTATTTTCTTAGCCATTCTTACCAATTAAATTTTGCAATTTGAATTATGACAGCTAGAGGAGTCCTCTAATGACAAAGAGCAAGTGTTTGAAGATGACGGAGCAAGGAGGGGTCGTATTCAGCAGACAGTCCTCTCTCTACGGTGTGTTGCTGAAGCTCTCGAAACGGCAGGATTGGAACTCGACGTGAAAACTATACAAAGTGTGGCGAAGACGAAAAGGAGTCGTAACAAGAATAAAGAACAAGTTAGGCGGCGGACGCGGACTAGGCAAACCTCGTGAACCAGCACCGCCATCTGGTAGGCCTCTTTTGAAGGCTGTTGGGGACTCTGAGTTTGTCAGCTCCCCTCCATGCAGCAAGGTTAAGACAACGATCAGGTTGCTACTGGTGGAAAATATGCCGGGTCCTTACAGGTCCTACAAAATGTTCCCTATTGATAGTAGGTTGAGCATCCTGCGTAAATTCCTGCAAATGTACACCTGGGGGTCTGATGAGGATGTTAGACTCTGCTTGGATGTTTATGAGGACATTGCCGCTGATGTGTACGGACGGGAACTCGTCGAGAGGAGGAAGGACTACATGAGAAAATATGGGGAAGACAAGGGGGAATGGAAAAAACACCCCCCTTGCTGGTGCAGGAATGTAGATGCTTGGAAGGGGTTGTGTGACATATGGTCGAAGGAGAAATGGGAGCAACAAAGTAGCACAAACCGTGCAAACATGACAAAAGCAGGCCCATCATACATCATGTGGCGGGTTCGAAGAGCATGTATAAGCACATGCAAACATTGGTATGCATAACACTTTAGGTCTATTTATTAAAAGATTTACCTTTCTTACAAAATCACTCTAAGTTGAATGTATATTAATTGCAGATATCTCAACGGGACAAGGAAGGCAAGGATGTTGGCTTCAAGGATCTTTTCGATGCGACACACATGAGGAAAACGCCTAATGGGATGGTCTATGTTAATGACAAGGCAAAACGTCTAGCGGTACAACTATTTATTTATCCTTGATATCTTATTAGTACTGATTTGATTATTTTATCCATCTTTGAATCCAGCAATTATACTATTGGTGTTTCTGTAATTGGAAAGTTACACTATTATTGTCATGATACCAGTCTCACCTCATACATATCATTCGTACATCTCATCATTCTTTGTTCTCAATATTGTAGGAAACATTTGAAGATGTGCGTCAGTCATACGGGCCAGAAGTACCGGATGAGCTAATTTGGGCGAGTGTAGTCGGGGGAGAGGAGCGAGGGAGGCTTTTCGGACTAGGAAAGCGATCCAGAACTAGCAAAAGAAACACACAATCAATGCCATCTACTACCACAAGCACTGCCACCACGGCAGCAAGTTTGAAGTCTTTGTACTCTCGGGACGAGGTAGACAACATTGTAGCTCAGAAACTGGCTGACCAAGAGATGCGTTACAAATCTCAGATGAAGGACCTTAAAAAAATGTATGACTACAATAAGGAATGCATCCAGAGGCTACTC
Source organism: Eleocharis quinqueflora (assembly GCA_964058865.1). Taxonomy (NCBI): domain Eukaryota; kingdom Viridiplantae; phylum Streptophyta; class Magnoliopsida; order Poales; family Cyperaceae; genus Eleocharis; species Eleocharis quinqueflora. The sequence goes on along the minus strand of CAXKVX010001625.1, from coordinate 106,146 downwards.
GAAGCTACGGGGACAAATCCTCCCCCTTTCAATGTAATGTGGCTAATCTGTTTAAATCAATCCATTCTTATTTTTATATACTGAATGATATAACTTTTTTGTATGTGTTTCATCTTCTTTGTAGAAGGGTCCATTAGGAGATGCTATTGGGAAGCAAGGTGATGGTACTGGGAAGCAAGGAGATGCTATTGGAATGTGAAACATTCTCCATGTTATGGATATTTTAAATTGCTTGCAAGAACTTTGTAGTATTTAAACTTGTAGTATTTGAACTTGTGGTATTTTATTAACATACTTGTCATAGTTGTAGTATTTGAAATATTGATAGCTGATGCAAGGAGATGCTACTGATAGCATATTTGTAGTATTTGAAGTTCTCCTTTGTAGTATTTGAAACTAGTGTAGTCGGGGTTGGTTAGCAGCAAGAATTGTTGCTGGGGCAAAAATTGTTGCTGGGATGAGATGAATTTATAGCATCAAAAAAATGTTAATAACGTACAAATTGGGTACGTTAGAAGCTCAATTTGAAAATTAAAAGGGTACTGCATTATTTCCATCAGTAAAACCATTATTTCCATCGGTAAGACCATTACATTTGTGCTAAAACCAATATACGAAAAAAAGACCATTATCGCCTCAAACTCAACAAAGACACAATGCACTTCTAGACACAACCTTATCGCCTCGCCACTGACCTCGAGCTCAAACTAAACTAGATCCATCGATACTTTCTTTCTTACCTGACCTCAAACTAAACTCGACCTCGCCACTGACCTTGACCTCAAGTCTGGTGCTTCTCTTCTCACTTTGAGCTATCAGGTTCTCTTTAGTGTTTTAATTAGACCTCAAAATTTACGATATTTATTTTGGACTCTGGATTTAAACAATAGCATTCCCCTCTTTTCACATACACCACAAGTTAATGATTTATGGCCACAGATCGTGGATGGATGTATAAGCGTTGCTTATCTAATGGAAAAGTGGATCCAACTTTTGTTGATGGAGTTAAGTCCTTTGTTCAGCTAGCACTTTCTAATCCTTCTCTTGTTACCGTGAGTAATGGAGAAAATTATATTTCATGCCCGTGCAAAAAATGTCAGAACTTTTACAACCATCCTGCAACAACAGTTAGGCTGCATCTTTACAAAGATGGTTTTTGTAACAATTACGAACAATGGACTCAACACGGAGAGCCATATTCCAATGTTACAATTCATTCACCCTCTCCAGCAACATTAAACCAGGATGTTGATCGGATGGATGAGATGCTCATAAATGCTGCAGGTCCTGATTTTCGTTGGGATGTCCGGTACGAGGAAGAGGTACCTAGAGGAAAAGCTAAAGATTTCTTCGACATGCTAACTGCATCAGAGCAGCCTTTATGGGAAATTGAGTTAGGTGCAAACAGAATTAAATGTGAAAGATACAACGTATTATCGGCTGTTACAAAATGCTTAGATTTAAAGTCAAAACACAACATGAGTCAAAGTTGCTTCGATGGAATGATGAGTCTCATAAAAGACATGCTTCCTGAAAATGATAAATTACCAGAAAATTTCTATCAATCGAAGAGAATGGTAAAGGCACTGGGTATGGCATACGAGACAATAGATGTTTGTCCCAAATTCTGCATGTTGTATTATAAGCAACACATTAATAAGATTGAGTGTGATGTTTGTCACGAATCGAGATATGAACAATCAGTTGCCAACATGAAAGGAAAGCCAAGAGCAAGGAAGGTGCTTCGCTATCTACCTATTACAGAGAGGTTGCAAAGATTGTACATGACAGAGGCCACTGCAAACCATATGAGGTGGCACGAGGAAGGTCATAGAGAAAAACCGAATATGATGGTGCATCCAGCTGATAGTGAGGCTTGGATTAAATTTGATGAGTTAAATGGTGATTTTGCCAAAGAGGTAAATTTGCTTTACAATACAATGAGTTTGATCTGCAAGAGTACATGACAGATTGTAAATTTTCAGATAATATTTCATTTTTGTGATGTAATTTAATGATGATGGAATTACTGTAGGTACGCAATGTTAGGCTCGGACTTTCAACGGATGAATTCATGCCATATAGCTCGAATGCGGCTTCTTACTCTTGTTGGCCGGTTTTTGTTTTTCCCTACAATCTTCCACCTGGTCTTCTAATGAAAGAAGATACCATCTTCCTTGCACTCCTACTTCCTGGACCAACACATCCCGGCCGAGACATCGATGTACTTTTAAAACCTTTAATTGATGAACTGAAAAGCTTGTGGGTGGATGGAATTGAGACGTATGATGTGTCAAGAAAGCAACATTTCATCATGAAGGCATCGCTTCTTTGGACTGTAAGCGATTTTCCCACCTATGAGATGCTAAGTGGCTGGGGCACACATGGACGGTTGGGATGCCCTTATTGCATGGGTGCAACAAAATCCTTTTGCCTAGAGAATGGAGGTAAACCAACATGGTTTGGTTGTCATAGGTGTTTTCTAGAGGAAAATCATGAATTTCGTCAAGATGTGATCAATTTTATTAAGGGTAAGGTCGATAATGATCCTAGACCACCAATGTTGACGGGCGAACAAGTGTTGGAGGAATTGAACAAACTAGATGCGATTACTTGGGGAAAAACAGCAAAATTAGATCAAATTGTTGGATACGGAAGAATTCACCATTGGCAAAAGAAAAGCATATTCTTTAAGTTGCCTTATTGGTCACATAATTTGTTGCGCCATAATATTGACATGATGCATTTGGAGAAAAACTTTGCGGAAAATTTGATTTACATGCTTTTCGACATATCTAACAAAACCAAGGATAATGCGAAGGCTCGTGAAGATTTGAAACTTAACTGCAACCGACCCTCATTGCATCTAACAGTGGACAAGCGAAAGCCCAAGGCTCCTTATGCCTTGACTCTCTCCGAAAAGCGTCAAGTTTTGAAGTGGCTTAAGGAGATCGTTAGGTTTCCCGACGGATATGCATCCAATTGGTCGAGATGCGTCAATCTAACAAATTGCACATTAAGTGGACTTAAAAGTCATGATTTTCATGTTTTCATGGAGCGTCTCCTTCCGGTTGCATTTCGAGACTTCGTTCCCGATGAAATATGGGATCTTTTATGTTACATTTCAAAGTTTTTTAGAGAAATATGTGCAAAGGAGCTCGACCCACACCGTATGGAACAACTAGAAAAGGAGATTGTGGAAACGATTTGCAATCTCGAAAAACATTTTCCACCAAGTTTCTTCGACTCCATGGAACATTTAGTCATACATGTAGCACATGAGGCAAAGATAGGCGGGCCAGTGGGTCCCCGATGGATGTATGCATGTGAAAGGTATATTATTCTTTGTTATGAATTTATAGGTATTTCTTATAGCTTGATCATGTAAGTGCAATTTCAAGTAAAAATGTTTACTTCCTTCCAGAATGAACAAATATACAAAAATGAAGGTGAAGAACAAAGCACGAGTCGAGGCTTCAATTGTCGAAGCAACTCTAATTCAAGAAATATCTACATATTGTTCATCTTACTTTGCCGAGCAATCAAACAATGGAGGATGCAGAGAGAAAAAGAATCATTCACAAAAAAAGCTATCTATATTTGAGACACTTGGCAGTTCGATAGGTCGAAAAATTCGAAGGACTCTTGATCCTTCTGAATATAAGGCCGCACACAACTACGTCCTTTTTAATTGTCCAGAGATTCAACCATATGTTGAGTAAGTTCTTTATGAACTAATTCTTCAATTTTTTATAACTTACATTATTGTTTCATATATAGTGCTGCTGCTAATGTTATACTAAAGTTACTGTTAACTTAATGTTTCATAATTTAGGTTTACTATTTAGGTTAACATATTTGAGAAATAACTTATTGTTATTGTTTATGAAGGGAGTTCAATGCATTCAAGATCGACTCTGGACAAGTTACATCCATCAACTCTTTAGAAAAGATTCGTGATAATGAATTTGCTGATTGGCTGCGTAAGAGGGTAATAGTTGATCATGATGGCAACATTGATGTCAACATTCGCAATCTTGGACTCAAACCGGATAAACAAGCAATATGCTATAATGGATATGAAATAAATGGTTTTAAGTTCCACACTGAGACGTACATCCAGAACAAATCATATGTAAACAATGGCGTTTGCATCAAAGGACAATCAGATGATAGTGACACACAATATGACTACTATGGAGTTCTCCAAGAAGTAGTTGAGCTACAATATGAAGGAGGTAACAAAGTTCTTCTTTTCAAATGTTATTGGTTCAATATAACAAATGGTGTTAGGGTTGACAAACAACGTGGCATTGTTGAGGTTAAGCATGCTTCTCGCCTGCGTCACTACGAGCCGTTTGTATTGGCGTTGCAAGCCATTCAAGTGTATTACCTACCATATGCCTCTACCAAGGGAGATAGAAAAAATTGGTGGGTGGCAATGAAAACACAAAAGAAAGGAAAGTTAGGTGTTGGAGAAAATCCAGAAGTTTTTCAAGAAGAACAAACAGATGACTTTAACAATCAATCCATCAATCCGGTGGACCTTTTGTCATCAATGTCAACTGATGAGCCACAAGAAATGGAAAGTGACACCAACAATGATGGCTTCATGATCAATGAGTTCTACATCGAGCAAGATGATGAAGATGACGATCCATATGCTCATGACATGTAATTGGATGAAGGTAGGTTATATATCATCATATTTATGATTTGTTTAATTAATTACAAATTTGATACAGTGTTGTTGAGTTTCTCCAATTAGGGTTTCTCCAATTAGGGTTTCTCTCCAATTAGTGTCTAGTTTCTCCAAATAAGATTTTTATAATAATCAAACTTTATTCAACAATGTTGGCTTAAGTCAATTAGAGTTTTTTCAATCAATTATAATATGTGTGTTCAACAGTGTTGGATAATCAGATCAATTAGATTTTTTTTCAATTAATTCATTTTCATGTTCAATAATATAATGCACTATTGACTATAATTAAATGATTCAAGTTTTTGTTTTTGTTTCAGGTGGCATCGATCACTTACGAATCAATTTTGATAGTCCAATTAAAGATATTCCTCCATTTCAATATTTCACCAACCAATCATTTTATTTCGAATTTTTTTTCTTTTCACTCTCAGTGAAATCTCATTTTCATTGTAATTTCAAGATGATGTATGGAATTATTATTTTGTTGAACTTTCAGTTAATTATTAGCTCTTAAGATATATCATATATCAGTTATATATATATATATATATATATAATAAACTCTGGTAGGAAGAAATTATATTCAGAAAAGAAAAGTATTGAACAGGATAGAAACATTTCCGTGTACCTATCCACAGAAAAAGTGTAACCTCCCACGGAAATAGTTCTGAGTAGCCTTGTATAGTTTTTCCGTGTAACCTAAAACTTAGTTCCGTGCAAATTTATTCTCTGAAGTTATTTCCCTGCAAGCGTGGACTGTATTTTCCTGGAATGAGAACATTTTATTCCATGCATATTTGTTCCGTGAACTTTTGCACGGAAATAATCAGCGTCAAATCCTAAGTTTACTTATTTGCGTCGGAGTCAGAGTTGCCACGGAAAAAACAATAGCTAATCACAGTAATAAAGAAAATTCTGGTAGTGGTAATCTGCAGGTGTGCAGGCACGCTTTTTTGCTTTTCTCCTATCTTTGCTGAGAACACCCCTGCAAGAATTTCATATTATGAAATAGTGGCTTGGGGTGCATCAAAAGCTCCCAGTTTTCTGCTGTTCTTCCTTCGTCTTTCTTGCGTGATACTTGTGTGGTTTGTCATAGTGCCATTCACTACACGTCAGTTTTGGCGACTGTCACTGATGATCGGGAACCTGGCTGAAGAATGGGCTGTCCTTTTTTACTATAATTTCACAATTGTAGATAGCTTGGTTGGTTTGCTATGTCATGTGGGAATTAATCTGTTTGGCAGTATGTTTCTCAGTTTGATTAGGTATTTCAGACAACCGACCAACCAGATGCCTAGGTATTTCAAACAATAAAAATACATTGTGGTCAAGAAAGTATATTTTTTGAGCCGTTTGTATTTCAGTTTTGTACACTAGCCTAAACCCATAAATCCTATCCATATACATATGTGAGTGCGTGCGTGCGTGCACTTATGCGTGTCCTTTTGCCCACTAACTTTTCTCTTGGTCAAAACATTATGTATAATCTTTTATTTCTGATTAATCTAACTTTCAGATCACCCCTTAAATATTTAGCCTTCTGATCCTCTAATTTTGGCTGTGCAGGTGAAGTATGAAATGACACAGGAATCCGAAACATTGCAAAGGTTGCGCACAAATCTTGTACTATTGGAGCAGCATGGCATATCACATTTCACATGGACCTCCGCCATTGGCAAAACCATATTTCCTGTCATCTCTGTTCTGCTTACCGGGCTGTGTGTCCCTTACATATTTGCAAAGGGAATATTCCGTCTATTTGGGTAATACTACTCATTTGGCCAACTCTTCAGTGCATCGCTTCGCCTGGCTTGGCTTCCTTCTCTTATATAGTTATATGTGGCGTGCAGCTGTGCAGTGAAGCTTCCTGCTTGGTTTGCTAGATTACATAATTTTGTGAAGGACGACTGCTATGTTGTTGGAAGAAGAGTAGTCGACTATGATGGACGAGGTGTATTTCTGCAATGCATTTTTACCAGGTATATATATGTACATGCATTGCAGTTCTCGGAAATAGTTTGAGGAATTTTCATGGAACAAATGTTACTGATTCTTAGAGAACGGTCACGAGCAAAACCGTATTTTTGTTAATATCGTAGTAGCGCTGTAGTAGTTACTGTGCGGACAACTGTGAAAATTCAAAGAGGCTGATCATTTCTGATTACAATAGCATTACAATAGCAGTTGGATAGTATATCAGAAAAAGTGAATTCGATACAATGCGCATTTCTTTTATCTTCGTTATACAACTGTTTAAATTTCTCGAAACCAAGAACTAATGTCTGAAGTATATGTTCAGTCCCATCTTTTTTTAACAATAATTCGCTTTGTGAGGATAAAAATATATTTACAAATTTCTGCTTATTTACCTTAATTGTCGCCGAACGAAGAAAACAAACAACATGTTTATGTTGTATATACCGTCGTAGTCTCGTAGACAACAACAAAAAAATAGGGTAGTGGTGTTTCCTCTGACACATTGACTCGGGGCAAAACGGGGTGCATTGAAGAAGCTTTTTCCGAAAAAAAAGTTATTGAGATGGGAGCCAAGAGATAACAATTAACAAATAAACAAAGTCTTTCAAAATCACATCACGCTTGTGCTCACTGCACGACGCACGTCCCTGGATCAAATATTCAAATTTGACCCTTCTTACCTTCTAACTTCTACGGCCTAATTGCAATATGGAAAAGATTCAAAACCATGAGTTCACATAGGACCCTCCTGTCAGTATAAGCGGGGAAATTCCGGAGGCAGGACTTGAGGCACTGTATCAGTATCAGTGTCCTTTCAGTATATTTCATGGATCAACTGTAATACATAGATCTCTGTATTTCAAGGGGAGGAATTAGTCTCTAAAATTAAATATGTACTTTAAGCTAATTTACTACCTATTCACTTTTGACCTATTTATTTCTACTCGAATATCTTTATGTTACTTCTTTATGCAGATCTTTATGTCACTTCTTTATTACATCTTAGTTATAACATCGTTAATTTGTTAAATATAAAATTGAGATGATAAACGAATTATAATAGAAAGTTCAATCAAATTACAACTCTTATAACTTGCAAATCTGCATATAAAAATTGTTAAATGTGTTGGAAAAATTTACAGATAATTGACTCGAAAAGAGTTTCAAATCAATATAACAATTAAGTTGAGTTTAAATTTTAGCCAAAATATTAATATAACCCGTCGTACATCCCACTTTTTGGTATACACACCAGAGAGTGCACAAGAGATCCTAACGCCTTCTCGTTTACCTACTACTACTAGAAACCAAACAAACTAAAGAAAGAATAGAAGCTGTTATTCCAGGACCTTCATCTCTGGCTTCGCTGTGTCGGAGACTCAGATAGAGAGAGAGCAAGATGGAGATGGAGAATGTATGCTGAGAACATAACAGTACTAGAAACCGAACTAAAGAATCAATGGCGCTCTCCATTGCATTCTCTCTACTAGCTCTCTACCTCTGCATCTCCTTCTCCTTCCTTCTTCCCACTACCTTCTCCTCCTGCTCCCAACATAGTTGCCAGGTAAATACTTCTTTCCTTTTCCTTTCCTCTCCGATCTTTATCTCTTCTCTGATCAAGTACCACACTGATCAGCGGACCCCGCTTCACAGCTCTCCGACGCGTGTTCTTCAAACGATGATTGCGCGAGTGGTCTCTACTGTGGCAATTGCCCCGCTGCTGGGAAAAATCAGACATCGTGTAGCCGTGTTCAGGCCATACAACCTTCCTCCATTGTGAGTAGTTTCTCTTTTCTTTTCTTTATCTGAATTCTAACCTTGTTAGTACCAATTGCGGTGGCGAATGGCAAGATTTCAATTCCAGACCTTATTCTAGCAGCAAACTAGAGTGATTTGTGCTTATTTTGTTTTATTTAATTCTGATCGACATATGGCTTGGATTTGAAAGTCAAAATTTTAACTAAATGGTCAACATTTTGGGAGTAATTTGAACATGCCAACATTACTACTGACCTGAGGATGCATAATGCTTTTCAGTTTTGGGTTAATGGATCTTCAATTTTGTTGGCAATTTGAGACTGACTCGTCATCTTTGTTTCCAAATTTGCTAATGTGAGATTGGACAAATGCGTCATGCTGGAGAGTGAATTATTTGGTTCCATAGCATAATTAGTGTACTTTTAGTTAACTGTTAAATTGACTGGTCACAGTGGTTGGACTAATGAATTGAGCGGAAAAGACTGTTCGTGAAGATGCCTTTTAGATATGTTGAACTGGTATAGCTTATATGACATAATGTGTTATTTTGTTTCTTTCCTCTATCATACCTTTTTTTGGAATATTAATACAGGTCAAAGGCTTGCCATTCAATAGCTACACATGGCTTGTGACTCATAACTCTTTCTCCAATGTTAATGAGCCATCTAACACAGGAGTGCAACGGGTTACCTTCTACAACCAAGAAGATACCATCACTAATCAATTGAGGGTAACTAGGATGTTTAACATTTCTACACCATGTGAATCCATTTAGTCCTACAATTTGTTGGATTGAACAAACTGCTATTTAGTTTGTGCAATGGTGGTTGCACCAGCTACTAACAGTATCAGTTATGTAAAAGTTTCTACTATTTAATTGCCATTACGGAATGAATGCTATATTAATGTGCCATTTGGAATTATAATCTCTTTTCTATTACTAAATACCACTGGATCTTATAAAAGCAGTCCAGAACAGGACTGCAGGTGTACAGTGGATACCAGTAGGAAGCTGCACTTAAAGTCTCTGTAAGTACTTGAAGTTCCTGGAGGAAGTGTGTGTTCCTTGCATTCTGGTCTAATTTAGATTTTCTTTGTAGAATGGAGTCAGGGGATTGATGCTTGATATGTATGAATATGACAGTGACATCTGGCTCTGCCACTCCTTTCAGGGACAGTGCTATAATTTCACAGCTTTTGTAAGTTCAATTCTTTTAAGAACATCTTACTCAATACTAGAGATATTCTAGTCTTGGTATCTTTCTTGTACATGCAGCATAAGCAATTTTCTAAATTTCCTGGAATTTCTGTCTGTACTACTCGGGAAATGGTTGTTAGTTGTAACATATGCTGTTTAACCCTTCTATTGGATTTCCCTTGATCTGTATGAAGTTCCTCCTTTTTCTTCTGTTCCTTCCACGTTCTCAAGGGTTCGAACCTATCAACATTGATAAAATAATACAAGGACCCTCGTTTAAAGTGTTTCATCTATGTTTAGCTATTGTTGTTTTATAGAAGATGAGCTTTTCATGGTGTTGAACTTTTGGGTTTTGTGAAGTTTCCGTCCAATCTCTGATCATATTTTCAATGGAATTTTTCCAGTATTGACTAAAGTAATGTTGTAAAGGATTTCAGTTTACCTAATTCAGGAACCAGCAATAAACACTCTAAAAGAAGTTGAAGCATTCCTGACCGAAAACCCAACAGAAATTGTTACAATATTCATAGAAGACTATGTTCATACACAAATGGGTCTAAGCAAGCTTTTCACCAATGCTGATTTGGCCAAGTATTGGTATCCTGTCTCTGAAATGCCAGGCAATGGCAAAGATTGGCCAACTGTTACTGAGATGGTGTCAAAGAACCACCGGCTCCTTGTCTTTACTTCTAACTCCTCTAAAGAGGCGAGTGAGGGGATCGCGTACCAGTGGCGCTACTTGTTGGAGAATGAATGTAAGATCCTTTCTTTCTATCTTTCTGTACATCTTTTCATGTATGTGAGAGAGGTTGTCTCGGTGTGTGTTTTACCTCTCAAAGTTGCATTATTGGGCATTGTCCCTACAACAGTCATAGTCATGGTAATGGTGCCATGGAGTACCGTCCAATTATATGGTTGGTTATATGGTTGTATTTGTACTTGTAATACCATATATGCTGGAATAATGGATTAAGGTGGTAAAGTACATTTATTGCTAGCAATCCATTTGATTTTGTAAATTACTAAGTCTGAACTGAAAAAAAAATATTGTTTTGAACCCAATACACCATTTGGTTTTATTTAGAGTTTTGAAAGTTAAAATGTTTTGAAGTTAAAATGTCTGTTCGACAAATCAGCTGGAGATCCAGGAATGGTGCCAGGTTCGTGCCCAAACAGAAAGGAATCACAGCCTTTAAATTCAGGATATGCCTCTCTTTTTCTGCTAAATCACTTCCCTACAATACCAGTTGAAAATGAGGCTTGTAAGGAGAACTCAGCATCTCTTTCTCAGATGGTTCAAGCGTGTTACAATGCAGCCGGCAATAGAATGCCCAACTTCATTGCAGTCAACTTCTACATGGTAAAAGTTTATGGAGGCAATGTCACGTGTAGCTCTAAAATGGCCAATTGTCACATATACCTACACAAACTTAATTCCTTGTTTATTACAACCTGTAAAATTTAATGAAGCCACACATTTCACCTAAGACTCATAAAATCATCATTTCTGCTCCCCACTACCCTAAGGGTTCTCTTGAGTCTTGACGGAAGGGAGAAGTTGAGGAGGGGTCTCTTATGTGTAATTGGCATTCTTTATGTGGACATGCATGTATGGTTTCAACTTTCAAGGGTGTATGCCCGATTTTTGTTTGCTTCTGCAGAAGCAGAAACAAAATTGTTTATATCTTGTTTATTATTTCTATCCAACTTACAAACTAGGGCTGCCCCTTTGTTTCATGCTTGTTTATGAGAGTTATGTTAATAAATTGATATATAATAATTTTTTAAAAGAGAGAATGTAAAAAATTAAAGTGCTATTAGCATGAGGAAAAATGACTGCAAAACAATTTCTGTATCACTTTGGAAGTTAGTTGACATCTGAATAAACATGTTAGCCTACTTTGAGATTATGATGATTCCTGTTTTTGCAGAGAAGTGATGGTGGAGGTGTTTTTGACATTCAAGACGGAATAAATGGCCCGGCACTCTGTGGTTGTAGCACTATTGCTGCTTGTCAGGTGCTTCATTGCCTTTTCTTTTATTATTTCCTTAGATTTATAATTCTTGGGTCTTTTATTATCTACAATTTGGTTAATGCTGTAGAAGTCAAGCTGATGAGGTTGTGTGTTTTGCTCAATATATCATTGCAATATTTTGCTTTTATGTTGAAATATTGCCTGGTACTTAAAGTTGAGTGTGGTACCAGCATCGATAATTTGAGACATTGAAATAAAACCCTCAAAATATGCAGGTAAGGTTAGTTTAACTAAAATTGCAGTCAATTAACCTTCAGTTGCACAGTAATACTCAAATTAACCCACTATTTTGCTTGATTACCCTCGCCATGGTCCATATAATTATTTCTAATTTCAAAACAATTCTCCCAAACCCTTTCTGGCCTCAAGCTACCGAGGATCTGAAACCGAGTGGAAAGCAGCCAGAAAAAGAAAAAAGTTGTTTGACTGAAACAGTACAGATATTCTGTATCTTATTGATTGGAACTTCTGGGACCAAAGGAAAGTACTAGATCTCTTGGGAACTGCACCAAACTTAGAGATTGCAATGCTTCGCAAATTTGTAATAGAAAATACCGTTACTTGATGCACTGCCATAATACAATATTAGTCTGCCTCAGTGACATTTAATATTTCTCCTTCAGCGGGATACAAGGGCTCCATTTGTTATGCCTCCAACCTCCATAACAGTAAATAGGACTTCATGGAAATTGATAACTTGAAAAATTCAAAGTTCAAAAACTATCCACATCAAATAATTGTTTCCAAGCTTTTGGACCTAGCAGACAAGGTGGAACGTTGCAAGTTGTATGCGTGGGATAAGTGATATAGATTAACGTTTTATTATAATATATGAGTAAATTCAAGCATTGAACTTTTGTGGAATATGTACAGGTAGAGGCACAAAATAATAAAATATGGAGGCATTTGAATCCTTGACTTTGTGGAAATTTTGTTTGAGAAACTTGTTATCAGATAGTTTTCTGTGGTATTGGTGCTTAACCTAGGAAATTGCTTGAGGTCCTCATTTGACCTGTAGTGATAGCATCCTTTGTTTTCCTAAGAGGCTGTGAAATTATTAATACGACCACATGTGCTCAGTAATTTGGAATTATTGTTTGGAGGCAAGTTGTTGGGTTATTATATGCACGAGTAACGAGTTCGTCATCTAATTATATGTTGCTTTGTAGGCTGGAGCACCAATGGGAAGTTGCAAGAATACTGTACCTCCAAGTCAAACTCCAACAACACCTGGTGAAAATGTTCACTCAGGAACTTTACAGTTGTCCTTGCCTCCTTCAAATTTCAGTTTGCAGCATGATTCAGTTGTAACTAAATTGCAATTTGTTTTATTCATTATTGTGCTTCTTTTATAGTTTATTTATTTTTTCATTTTTACCTCATCTTTCCTTGTTACTGAGCATTTTTCTTGGTAGCAATTATTATTCTGAGGTATAAGTTTTAAAAAATGAGAATGCGATTTTTACCGGACGTAATGTCCAAGTGTGCTTGATAAAGCACAAAGTAAGCAAAATGTTTATTTCATCATACCCGTATTATTTTTCATGCGCTCCTGTAGCGTAATGTCCAACTTGGGAAGTCAGCATCCTTAATTATCCCACTGACAGCGCATGGAGAAAAAAAGTCTGAATTTTTCGTGCTGTGCTGCGCGGTACGATCCATTTGTATCGGATAAAAAAGTTGATTTATAAATTTAATAAACATGAATCTTAATATATATTAATATGATGTTTGTACCCGCCTCTCTTTGTTTTGTTCGGTTATTGAAATCTTCTGTGGCATCTGAAAGGTAGTTATGAAGCAAAAAAGAGATGGATGAGACCATGATGACGACGGTAAGAAGCAAAAAAGATGAAGATTGCAGGAGAGAAAACATGGAGGAGGCGAGTGGAGAGGAGTGGAGGAGGTGCGAAGACAATAAAAATAGAACTAAAAGGAGGCAAATTAAAGGAGGTGAAAAGAAACAGAGAAGGCAGAGAAGAGAGAGGCTGAGTAGTAGTGAGAAAAACGAAAATAGGTTAGAGATGAAAATCTAAAAAACAAAGGAGAAAAGAGTATGAACAAAATAAGAATATAGCATGAGCAAGTGCATAAAACATAAAGTCGAATGTGAGTTAGATCCTCATTAAAAACAGACGGATCGACCATTACAATCGATGCATCAGGAATTACATTGTGATATTTTATTTATCAAAATGCAGAATCATGAAGTGAACCTTTCTTATCTAAACGCTAAAAATACATTAAAGAATACTGTAGCACTTGACTAATTCAGGGATACCAGTATACCACCGACCGACCTCACTAGTCCCTATCACGCCTCTCACAGCCGTCCGATTAACGCTACCTACTTACTTGACTCAAATCTCACCGTCAATTCATCCATCCCACGGTCAAACCACGCCTCCCCGCGAATTTCAATATTTCAATATTTTAATACTAGTGGCACGTGTCATGTCAATGTGATGGCCTGTGTCGCGACAAGTTGTATTAATTTGGGGATTGCTTTAAGGCGCATGCAATGCAAATATGCAATGCATCCATTTAAAATACACGTTTGCAGCTCTATCACCTATCGCCTACCTGAGTTGATGCGAAAACTAGATACTCCTGGTGTATCCAATGCCATAGTCCATGGCCCACGGGTATGCACAGATATGTTGTATGGTGAACAAGGTGCATGCATTTATTAAAAAACCAGCTGATAGAAGGCCCACCGACTCATTGATGTAATCATGTAACTCCGCAATTGGTTTATTTGTCGGCAAATTAACTCTCGTTTTTCTCACGTTCATTCATTTTATACAATCCATCTTTTTATTTCTTCCAATTTAATATTGCGGCGCCACATCACTGTCACCGTCACTGTCACTTTCGTTGAACGGATTGGATCAAACTCCAGCAGGCGTTCCTGACTTGACCTCCTCTCTCGCTCTCTCCATCTCAATATAAATATCTAATCTAATATTTCATTCTCTAGCACAAATTGAGCTCGTGCATGGCTAGACTCAACTCCAAAACCATGGAGTCGTCTAATAATTGCTGCCACCAATCACAGAAGAAATGCAAACAATACAGAGGCGTGAGGATGCGCAAGTGGGGCAAGTGGGTGGCAGAGATAAGGGAGCCCAACAAGCGCACCCGTATATGGCTAGGCTCTTACTGCACCCCGCTTGCCGCTGCAAAGGCCTACGACACCGCCGTTTATTATTTACGGGGCCGGTCTGGCCGGCTCAATTTCCCTGATGAGATTTCCGTCAAAAGTGGGCTCCATGGGGAGCTCACATCAGATTTCATTAGGAAAAAGGCGGCCGAGGTTGGTGCGAAGGTCGATGCAGTGCAAGCCGGGCTTGCTGCTACTGGTTGTGTGAAAGTGGAAGCTGGTAGTCAAATAGAGGGAGATGACAGGAAGGATTGGAGAGGTTTTGATCTCAATGAAGCGCCTGGTCAGGAGAGCTTGTTGGATTAATTAGAAGTATTTCGTTTTTTGTTTAATTAGTTTCTGGATATCTTGGATATATATCTTTTCTACGGAGGGGGGGGGGGGGGGGGGGGGGGGTGCTCCTTAGCATGCAAAATGTTTGTTTTTTGTTTATATATATAGGAAGTTTAGAGTTTAATAGCTAATAGCTAAAAAGCTAGTGGAGAGTTTTTTTCCTTCTTGTAACATCAAACTATAAAGTGCAAGTGGAATTAATTGGTTAATAAGTTTCAGTTGTTATCATATATAGAGTACAGGAATTGACTTGGCTATGGTGCCTCAATTTGTTGCTAGTCAATAACTCAATATGCTTTGGAATTGGGACACGAAAGGTGGTTTGCTTGTCAGTTTGGAGTGTTGCGGCTTCATTGAATTTTCAGTTCCCAGGATCGCTTAGCTAGGTCTTCCTTTCATTCGTTCCTAAATTGTTGTTGGTTGCTTTTGCTTGTTCCCAAGTCTCAGATCAATTTTGTAAAGAGAGGCTCTTACTGGGCGTTTGGCGTTTGTCCTTGACAAAGGTTGGGTGTGGACTCGCAATTTATTATAATCTATTACAAAACTGCAGAGGTCAATTGATCGATGTTTCCGGTGTTTCAGTTCACAATCTGGGGCAGGCCTAGCATTGGCAAGCCTAGGCCCATGGGGCTCCTCCTTGTCTCCTTTAAGATCTGGCCCTGTCAATCCACGACAAGAACCCAACTTTCTTCTGAAATTAATGACCAATGTACATGAACATCCTTCTCAAATTGTTTTATAAACTTCTATATGTTTCATGTTTTTCTTGCAACACAAATACAAATATGTTGATCACACCGAATAAGATCAAAATGCAACTCATGAATCTTGTAGGTGCTTTCTAGCAAAACATTTTTAGGATAACTTTATAAATATCTAATATAAAACAGAAAAAGGAAGAGCAGGCAGATGAAATATTTAATTATATAGAATTTTTTGGACAAAAATATAATTATTTTTGACAAAATAATTATGTATATTTCTTCCGGGAGAAATATTTAATTTTTACCATCTCAGTTTGTTATTGTCAAATGTTGCAAGGTTGCAAAGTTATGTGGTTGTAGAAAAGTTTGTTGAAATCTGGTTTTATTACCCTATAAGTTCAAATGTGCTCCTGCGATGGAAGTAGACTCAGATATCTACAGCTCGATGGCTTGTGATGATAAAAATGCTAATTACAGTCTCGCGGCATAAAATATTACGTATGATTAGCATTTTTCTATTTTTTGTAGCAATTTCGGCTACGGGACTGTAATTAATTTTTCTTAACATTGTAAGCCATAGAGATCTAGATATTCGAGTCTACTTCCACCATATTAAGTCTGATTTGCGATCGAAGGAATGTACATCTCAAATTTCACACCATCTTCAACTTATGTTTTAATTAGTAATTTTTATCACGAGTTTTGCGTCAGATTCAATTTTGAATTGCTCGTTTCTCTGATCACAAATCATACTCAACTTGGTAGAAGTAGACTCGAATATCTAAAACTAGATGTCTTGCAATGTTAAAAAAACTAATTATAGTTCCGACGAGCGTAGCCGAAGTTGCTACAAAAAATTATCTAAAAAAATGCTAATCATACTTAATATTTATTTGTAGCAACTTGGGCCACGCTCGTCAGGACTATAATTAGATTTTTTTTAATCGCAAGCCATCGAGTTGTAGATATTCGAGTCTACTTCAATTGCATCGAGTCTGATTTGCGATCAGAGAAATGTGCATCTCAAATTTGACCACATCTTCAACTAATGTCTTAATTAGTAAAATTTTATCATGAATTTGCGTCATGATCAATTTTGAATAGCTCATTTCTCCGATCGCAAATCAGACTCGACACAATGGAAGTTGACTCGGATATCTACAGCTCGATGCCTTGCGATGATAAAAAAGATTAATTACGATCACGATAAGCACAGTTAAAGTTGTAACAAAAAATTATTTAAATACAACTCAACTCATATATTAAAACATTAATATTTCTAATAAAAAATTCACCCTCAGCAAAAACTAAAAATTTGAATTGGATGGTGTTTCCAACACTGTCCAATTGGTTATTTTTAATTGAACGGTGTTCACAACCCCGCCCGTTTCTATTCTATCTTTTTAAGTAATCTTTATGTCTTTATACAATTAATTAATTTAATTTCCATTATTAAAAAAATCGCCAAACCCAAACAACCTGATTTTTTTTCCTATTAGAAATTAAATAAATAAATTATTTTTAAACATAAGGAGTATTTGAGAAGTTCGAAAAATAGAAAAGAACGGTGTTCAAAACACCACACCGATAAAAAAGAGAGGAAAATAGACGTTATTCTGATTTTTTATTTAAACACATACGAGAGATTGAATTAATTTTATACATGACTTGAAAAGATAAAGAATAACATCTATGGGCTTGAATTCAAATCTTTGACGATAATGATCCTATTTTACAATTGACGTTCACTTGTGTTATTTAGAGCATGCATTCAGATGGCACTTAGAAATTCAAACAGAACAAAAAGAAATTCTAAGTACCTTTCAACGCATGCGTCTAGATAACACATGTGAACATTGACGTTAAAAAATAGAGTCATTATTGTCAAAAAATTAAATCCAAGATTGTAGATGTTATTCTTTATTTTTCAGGTCAATTATAAAAACAACTCAACCTTTTGGACGTGAATATTTTATTATTAAAAATATTAATATTTTAATTCCTGAGTTGGGATGTATTTAGGTAAGTTTTTGTAACAACTTCGACTGTGCTCGTCGAGACTATAATTAAGTCTTTTTAATCGTCGCAAGTCATCGAGTTGTAGAATTCGAGTCTATTCTACCGCATTGAGTCTGATTTTGATCGGAGAAACGAGCAATCCAAAATTGAATATGATGCAAACTCACGATAAAAATATACTAATTAAGACATAAGTTGAAGATTGTGTCAAATTTGAGATGCACACTCCTCCGACCGCAAATCAGACTCGATGGAATGAAAGTAGACTCAAATGTCTACAACACGATGGCTTGCGACATTAAAAGAAAACTAATTACAGTCTCGACGAGCGTAGCCGAAGTTGCTAAAAAAATATTAAGTATGATTAGTTTTTTTAGGTATTTGTAGCAACTTCGACTATGCTCGTGGAGACTGTAGTTAGTTTTTTATCGTCGTAAGTCATCGAGTTGTAGATATCCGAGTCTACTTCTACCGCGTCGAGTCTGATTTGTGATAAGAGAAACGAGCGATCCAAAATTGAATCTGATGTAAATTCATGATAAAAAATACTAATTAAAACATAAGTTGAAGACAGTGTCAAATTTGAGATGTACATTCCTCCGACCGCAAATCAGACACGACGCGACAGAAGTAGACTCAGGTATCTACAGTTTTATGGCTTGCGACGATAAAAAAAACTAATTACAGTCCCAACCAGCGCAGCCGAAGTTGCTACAAAAAAATATGAAGTATGATTAGCATTTTTTAGGTATTTTTTGTAGCAACTTCGGCTACACTCGTCTGGACTGTAATTAGTTTTTTTTAACGTCGCATGCCATGAAATTGTAGATATCCGAGTCTACAACTTGATGACTTGCGACAGTAAAAAAAAGCTAATTACGACTCCGACTTGTGCAACTAAAGTTGTTTAAAAAATTTATCTAAATATAACCCAAAAGTTGGATTAAACTATTAATATTTTTATTAAAAAAATGAAGTACAAAAAATGGTAGAAGTTTGAGAATTTGATGGTCTTTTTCAAAAAGTCTTGATTATTTTTACAACACCGATCTTTTCTATCGGTAGAGTTTTTAAAATAATCTGTTATTTATAATTAATTAATTTAATTTCTATTATTACAAAAAATCGGCAAACTGCCTTCCCTTCACGAAACCAATACCAGTTCCCTGCCCCCACAAGCCACCACTACACAAACCTTGTCTCACATCCGTGCATCCATCCATCTCCTCCTTTCCCCTTTATTTTCTCTCTCTTTCTCTCTCCGCGTCATTCTGAGCTGCGCGTAGAAACGAGAAAGACGGGAAATCTAACCCTCGGGTACAAGGCACGATCAGGAGTTGGCGCCGCCACGACACGATGTCCGCCGCGGTCTGCGGGAAGCGATCTTCTTCCATCTTCGACGATCTGCCGTTGCCGTACCAGCCCCACCACTCCGCCAAGCGCTCTCGCTGTGGTTTCTCCCCTCCTAGAGACGCCAACCCCCTTTTGTCCCACCTCCGTTCCCTCTTCCCTCAGATGAACCAAGAGGTAACTACTTTCCCAAATGTTTCATTTATTTATCCTACAATAACTACCCTCTCTTTATAATATTTCCGTGTTTTTTTTCCTTTAATTTGAGAGAATTAATTTTGGGTTGGTAAATATGTTTGACTTCTGGTATCTTTTTCGAGAATTATGCAAGATATTTTTTGTTTTGTTTAATTAACGTACTTTTGGTTGCAGT
Organism: Eleocharis quinqueflora; assembly: GCA_964058865.1. Classification (NCBI taxonomy): domain Eukaryota; kingdom Viridiplantae; phylum Streptophyta; class Magnoliopsida; order Poales; family Cyperaceae; genus Eleocharis; species Eleocharis quinqueflora. The sequence goes on along the minus strand of CAXKVX010001625.1, from coordinate 86,530 downwards.
TGCTGGAAAGAGCTCTGGAAGCAGCTGGAAATGATTTGGATTCTGCAATAAAGAGCTTGACGGATCTGCATCTCGAACCAGAAGAAATCAATTTAGCTTCTGTTACAGGGACTTGTGATGGTGGAATTCCCGTAAATACTCATCTTGCAAATGAAGGTATCTTCACCCTCTTTTGACTTTTCTTTATTTTAGAGTTACTTGGAGGAATTGAATTCTTTCCCTTGTCCAAATGCTATACCTTGCTCTACAAACTCAAATTTTCAAGGAGAGACCAGGGAGGGGAGGGGACAGAAGGGGAGCAAAGGCACATGAATTTTGGGAGATCTGTTACCTCAAGTTTGGGTGCAAAATTTTCACCTCCCTTTCCCTTTTCCCATTCCCTTCCATCTGCACAAACCTATCTTAGGGGAGCAAACTCTCACCATTTGGTGAGAAAACTAGACAATATAATTGCTTCTTCTATGCAACTCTTCTGCATTTGGCATGAGTGCGAATTTCTCCTGGATCCTACGGAATCATTGCTAATTTGGATCAGATCAGAATTAGAACCGAACAAAATAAAAAAGCGTATAAACTGTAAAGCAGACAGCAAACTCATGAAGTGGTTATTAAGTATATTTGAATGGATGAAACAGTACATTTTGCTTCTTTCTCGTATCGTACGATGCTAACATCTATGTGCTGCATGATATATCAGGTTTTGGAATACTGAGTAACGATGGTAATGAATGTACAGCTGCTGAATATGCGTCCGGCGGGGATAGTAACCACCCATCAGGTGGTTCAGAATGGGTGGAGCTGTTTGTACAGGAGATGATGAGTGCCTCTGACATGGACGATGCGAGGTCTCGTGCCTCGAGAGCGCTTGAGGTCTTGGAGAAGTCTATCATTTCCCGTGTTAGCCCAGATAACATGCAGAATGTTCAAAAGGTAGTTATTCCCCATTCTCTTTAGTAATATGCAATTCTTAGTTCGAACATGTGTAAACTAACATAAAAGGAGAACTTTTTGGTTAGACTCTTTCCCTTGGAAACACCAAGGATATTCGACCCAATCGGAAATAAATCCCATTGAGTGTTCGGTAGACCTACTCTTTTCCATATGGAATAGCTTTTCCCATCTTGCAACTGTGTGAGCGCCGTTTGCTTGGGAAAATGAAAATCGTCTCATACTCCATTTTATTTTTCTCGGATGCTGATCTCCTCTCCTTGTGTGCTCTCTCATTAAAAAGGATGGTAATTAGAAAGCATCAAAAACAATATCTACAGATCATAGAATAAACAGCATAAAAACCGAAGCATAAAATAATTCATAGTGAAAGAAAATGGGGAATAACTACCTTTTGAACATTCTGCTTGTTGTCTGGGCTAACACGGGAAACCATGTTGTATGGTTCTTACCAGCAAATAAGAAGTGATTTTGTATTTTTATTTTGTCTAAACTTGATAGAACATGGAATGCTAGTTGCAGTAAAGACCATAATAATTATATTTATTCTGTTGGCTTCTCGTAAAAGACAAGTAAATTTTACATAGCATGTCCCAAGCCAGGAGAGTAGGGGTGTGATCGGCTTGGTGAAGCAGCGTAAAAAATGTAGTCATTCTCGTGGAAATGACCCAAGAGAATGTTTCACTTTAGTCCGACTGGGTTTCATCTTTGGCCTACCCAACTTGTTTGATTAAAGGCTTTGTTGTTGTTGTCATTGTTGTGTATAGCGTACCAGTAAAGTACTGATTAGTAGTATCAATTAGTAGTATTACTTCATAATTATATATATGAACCCAATACTTGTCATTATGTTTTTTTAATGAAAAAGTACTTTAGTATTTGTACTATGCACATCAAGCAATTTTATTAAAGTTGTATCATATCAAGCACTTTTCTTATTATTCAATGTTAATTATATTGTGCAGGTGTTTTTGTTGAAACTCAAGTCATTATGCTGTAATACTTGTAGAGCATTTATATAAGTTTATATTACTTGTATTGATTATGTCTTTGTTAAGATATTTCAAAAGTAACATCTTACTATGAAAATTCCCAAGAACTGAACAGCTGTAAGAAATATTTTCCCATAGGTCTTTTTCCAATGGGAATCTACAATTCTCATAATACTCAGTACTGTTTATATTTTTTTTACCACAGTTTCAGGAGTTGTTAACACACTTTATCGCTCTTTGAATCATTATATAGGAAAATTCATTGCTAAAGGAACAAATTGAAGCTGTCCTTCGAGAAAATGCTATTCTTAAGCGAGCAGTGGCGATCCAACATGACCGTCAAAAGGAGCAAGAAGGACAAGTCCAAGAAGTACAACATCTTAGACAGATGGTGTCACAATACCAGGAACAAGTTAGGACCCTTGAGGTAAATGATCCTCTTTTTCCTAGCACATTGTAAGCTTTGTTTGTTCCTCTTTAATATCTGAGTAAGGAAACTAAACAAAAAATTATTCTACTTCTATTATTCATCAGATAGGAAAAATAGAGAGAAGTTTATATCCATAGTTGTGCTGAAGTGTAGTTTTCATTTGTTGGATCATGACGTATTACTAGCGGTTAGCATGTTTATGTACCTGCCCAAAGCACCACTTTTGGTCACAAATATAAGTATACTTTTATATTGAAAATTAGTCATCCTTTTGAGGTGGGAGAATGCTATTGTTTGTTTTGTTTCGGTTCTAATTTATTTTATTTGGTATGCATCAGGTTAACAATTATGCTCTGATGATGCATCTCAGACAAGCACAACAAGGCAATACTATTCCTGGACGCTTTCATCCTGATGTATTTTAGATCCATACAGCTTTCATTGTCATAAGTTATAGATATGTATGTGTTTATTTGGTCTCTTAATTTGTATCTTTTTAAGATGAATATAAAAAGATGGATAAATGTAGTCGTGTGAATTCTTGCCTCATACCCAGAACTACATGCAGTGCACCCGTAGACGCCCGTAGACGACCATCCCCATTTGTGCTCCACAAATAATGACGAAATTCTGCTTGATTGGAATCTGTTGCAATGGTGAAGGGGTGGTACTAGCTCTTTGGATCCTGTGTGCCTGCATCTTTATAATGGTTGTGAGAGGAACTTCGAAGGGGATATTACGGCTAAGGCCGTACCATTTTGCAATCAGTTATTTGGATGGAGCTGCATCACTGACTTAATTCTCAGTATTAGTCTGTTGTACGCCCATGATGATAATCTGTATCCTTGGTAGAAACGTTTCTGGCATATTTAAATGTTAATCAGGTGCTCAAATATATGTTGATCAGGTGCCTCATGTTATGTACAAGTTTAATTTTATATCTTAAAAGCAAATTGTTCTAAAATGTTCTGCAGACGTAACTTTATTTCTGCTGCTTCAATTTCCCTGAAAAAACGTATGTTTAATTATTGTCCAAAAATTCTGCTACATTTTATATTTATAACCGAGCATGGCTAAAATAATATGCATAGTACACCACATTTTGTACTATGCATATAGATATAGGTCATTAAATTGAGATTTAAGTTGCTCAATAAATTCTTCATATGAAAATATTGAATGTTATAACCGAGCATGGCTAAAATAATATGCATAGTACACCACATTTTGTACTATGCATATAGATATAGGTCATTAAATTGAGATTTAAGTTGCTCAATAAATTCTTCATATTAAAATATTGTAGGAAATCAAATTTCGTAATTTTTAGAGCTTTCTAGCTATTTTTTAAATATTTTTTAAAAACAGTCCAGATTTAATACTACAAAAGTGCCATTTTCTGGGCTGTTTTTAAAAAATATTTAAAAAATAGCAAGAAAGCTCTAAAAATCACGAAATTTTATTTCCTACAAGATTTTGATATGAAGAATTTATTGAGCAACTTAAATATCAATTTAATGACTAAATTAAATACAAATGGACGCATAGTACGTTATGTAGTGTACTATGCATATTATTTTAGCCATGCTCTTTATAACCAGCTGGAACGTAAAAAAATTGTAACAACAAACATATCAACAGAAACATATCAACAGGGAGGCAACCTATTGTTAGAGGTTGATAAGCAACCTATGTAAGGTTTTAAGTCTTCTTTATTTATATATAGAGCAAGATTATGGTAATATGTATAGAACAATTTTTTTCGACCTATACGGTTATGCATGTTTAATTTGTTCGATAAATTGAGATTTAAGTTGCTAAATATATTCTTTATATCAAAATCTGGTAAGGAATCAAATTTTGTGATTTTTAGAGTTTTTTTGTTATTTTTAAATATTTTTTAAGACAGTTTAGAAAATAATATTTTTTAATATTAAATTTGGGTTATTTTAAAATATTTAAAAAATAGAAGGAAAATTCTAAAAATAATGAAATTTGATTTTTTACGAGATAGAATTTATTGAGAACTTAAATCTCAATTTATTGAGCAAATGCATAACCACGTAGAACGTGAGAGATGTCCTATGTATATTATCAAGCCTTGATATATCTATCTATATATATATATATAGAGAAGGGATCAAATTCCTACTTTTCTTGTGCCACATCATGTCCATTAACTTAAAAAATTAATTAATTAATTTTTTAAGACTTTAAATATCAAAACTAATTGATTGAATATTTCATATATGTCATAATACATGTGTATAAAAATATTGTAACATTTTAGTTTAATTTCATTGGTCATCTAGAGCTAACAAAATCAACTGTTCAAAATTATTGGATTTAAACCGTTGATTTTGTTAGCTCTAGATGACCAATGAAATTAAACTAAAATGTTACAATATTTTTTATACACATGTATTATGACATATATGAAATATTCAATCAATTAGTTTTGATATTTAAAGTCATAAAAAATTAATTAATTAATTTTTTAAGTTAATGGACATGATGAGGCACAAAAAAAAGTAGGCATTGGAACCCTTCTCATATATATATATATATATATGATGTATAATATTTTTTTTTGAGTTTCAATTGTTCGTAGGGTTGGATTAATTAATGCATGGTACAAGGGGTTACAATTGGGAAAGTGTGCCCTCGTATCTTCTTCCCTCCTAGCTACTTTAGCCAAGACATGAGCATTATGAACTAAATCCTTGGTACATAATTAACGTAAAATCTATTATGAACCCTTATCATTCTTCTACATTGCATAACTTCACTGTAAGCTCTCCACTGGCAGTCCCATGGGGGATCAGAGGGATTCATGAGAAACACAAAATCTTGAAAATCAGTATTGAAAGTTAGTAAGTTACATCATGAAACTGTAAATTTCCAGCTTGATTCATTGCTGTCAGAAAAGCTTGTGCTTCCATTTGCAGTGCATCTCATACCAGGCTAAGACTCCGATAACCACTGATACGGCTTCACTTCGTGGGCCTTCAGTCTTCGGCTTGGATAACTTGATGGTCCAACAATAAGGCATGCCTCTATGGACATCTAGGGTAACCTTGACTTCGGCCCAGCAGTCCGATAGCCCATGATCTCGGATCCGAGATATTAATTACATCTGGAGCTTTAAATGGACTCTCGGTAGGGCTGGTGACGGTATAAATGTTATACATTTAACCATTTCATTCCGTCGAAACGAAACAGGTAACATAACAAGAGATGGTATCATTTCTAAAACGAAACAGAAAACGAAATGAATGCCTATATCATTGGCTGAACGAAACGGTAGACGAAATCACCTTGTTCCGTATTCGTTTAAATTCGTTCCGTTTAGAATTTTACGAAATTGAAATAAAAATAATAGCAGGGAGTTGTTTCTGACGGAGATATAGAGGGAATGAGTAGAAAACCCATATCTCATTGTGCATCGCTCACCTACCTATTTTCCTCGCACGCCTATCCAAATTCCTCTCTTCTCTCTCGTCTCTCTCTTTGCCACTGTTACACGGCAACAACTTGCTCGTTGTTTGATGCAACGACGAGTGTAATTTCTTCCCAGTCAACCTCACATGGCCTCATCATGTTGTTCCCATGCCTCGTACCCAAATAATTTCCTTGTTGCTTTCACTCAATCCTGAAGACCCTATCTGTGGTTGTCGATCCTTTGGTTGATGATTTATCACCAATTTTCCAGCAGAAAAATAACTATATATTGGCAGATCTTGGTCCTGAGATGACAGATGAGAGGTTGATGGTTTGATACTGCCAGATCTTAGCTAACTGGATGTGAGACGGTGGCAAATTTGTTTGAACAAGGCATCATTGCCAACAAGTAGGGTTTAGGATTAGAAAAACCATGAGATTGCTTATATATTGGCTCTTTAAAAAAAGAAAAAAGAGAGAGGCTGAGAAAAAGAAAGAAAGAAAGAACGAGAAAGCTCTGAGTTAAAACTTGTAAAAAAATGCACAACATAAATTATGTCTAGTTGCATCTGTTTAAAAATGCAACAGGAATTGCTTATATATGACATTAGTTATGTCTAGTTGCATCTGATTAAAAATGCACAACATAAATTAAACTTGTACAAAAATTGTTACTTGTATAATTTTGTAAATAATGAGAAAAAATGAGTTGAAACTTGCAAAATAACGATAGATAAATAACATATAGGTAACTGAATTATTTTGGGGGTATTCTTACTTCTCGCGAATCATTTTGTCTAAAGTCTAAACTAACTAGCCACCATGACATCATCTTAAGTTTGTTGATCAACTTCGGCTGTCAATGGGTGATGGCATCGACAGCAATGCCGGATTATTAAATGCAAAAGGTCACTACTTTACCATCACCTCCTAACTACGGGTCAGGAGTCTTCTTTTGTAATTGTAGGTGATGCCTCCTCTCAATTGTATATTAATTCAACAATAAATTTAGAATTCAAATAGTATATTAGAGTCAATTTTTTATAATATAGAATAATTCAATGTTTTTAATATAAATAAAGAAGAAAAGAAAAACTCCTCCAAAGTAAAAAAAGAAGAAAATAAAACACATTTTTTTATGTATAGAAATTTTGGAAACCTCCACTCTTTATTACTAAATACTTCTTAATAAAATGCAAACTTAACAAAATATCTTTGTACGATGGTAGAGTCAGGGAGGGCCTTGCATTATTGAGTTGGCAATTAGTTACAGAGAAGAGATCAAATGCCTACTTTTCTTGTGCCTCATCATGCTCATTAACTTAAAAAATTAATTAATTATTTTTTTAAGACTTTAAATATCAAAACTAATTGATTGAATATTTCATATATGTCATAATACATGTGTATAAAAAATATTATAACATTTTAGTTTAATTTCATTGGTCATCTAGAGCTAACAAAATCATCGGTTCAAAATTATTGGATTTGAACCGTTGATTTTGTTAGCTCTAGATGACCAATGAAATTAAACTAAAATGTTACAATATTTTTTATACACATGTATTATGACATATATAAAATATCCAATCAATTAGTTTTGATATTTAAAGTCTTAAAAAAATAATTAATTATTTTTTTAAGTTAATGGGCATGATGAGACACAAGAAAAGTAGGCATTGAAACCCTCCTCTTAGTTATATACGGTTTTAGAACTTTTTTATAGCTCACGTGTGTTATATGAGACAATTCAACGTTCAATATATTCATGGGCAGATTCAGAATTTCTATCAAAGGAGAGCAAGATGTATAATTTTTTTCATAGGGGACAAAATAATTCAGATTTTTAAATATACATGGTTATTTTGCAATTTTTTTTGACAAATTGTACAAATACACACAGTTATTTTGCAATTCTTTTTCAGAAAAGCACTTGCCCCTGCTTCAATGTGCATCTGCCCCTGATATATCTGTATTAATGGTCGGTGTCGGTGTGTGTATAAGCTCAGATCTTTTGTATTAGTTTAGCTATAAAAAACTTGGATCTATGACATTTCGGAGCAATTTTAGTAAGTAAAGATTTCCTAAGACAGTTTCAACTAATCTCATACTTTTTTATAAAAACTACAAAATAATTCAAATTACATAGAACATTTTACTGATCTAGTCTATATAAATATAACTAAAACCAAGTTGATTAAAAATATTTTTTTCTTAAAAAATGGTATATGGAAAATGTTCTGCCGATACACCATCCATACACTCATCGATACAGACTGAACGTGTTTAATTGAGTTCAGTTTGAAAATTGTTATAGTTATTATGCATGATATTTTGGTTATTATGCTGTTGTTTTTTGTTATTATGCATTTAATAACATGCATAACAATTCAAATAATGTGCATAAAACTTAATTAATTCGTTTTGAACATGTTAATTGTGTTATTATACATGTTATTCGTATTATTACGCATTCAACATTATTTATATTCAGATTGTTATTATGCATGTTATTCATATTATTTTACATGTTAATAATTTGCAAAATAACAAAAAAATATGCATAATAACAAAAATCACATGCATAATAATTAATAATTTTCAAAGCGAATGTAACTGAATTCATTCAATCCGCATCGATGTTGGTATCGATCTCTTTTTTCAATCGAATATTCAGTCAATTAAATACATAATAATAAAAATATCATGTCGCGTTCTGTATTTTGGTAACTCGAGATTCTGAGTTCCAAATTCTATGGAGCAAGTCTACTACTCGTCTACTCTACGACTGAAAGAGAGTTCCATGGTTTCATGCCTCCGTTCTACATAGTGCACTGTGCTGTGCACCAAAGCTAGAGAAATGGCGAAACTTTCCATCACTAGATAGAAACAGAGATGGCTCCAAGAAATCTGTTACAAGGGATCTGATTCTGATGCTGATTCTGATTCACAGCAGGAATTGAATTGGTAACCCTAGGTCACGCGAGCCGCTCCAAGTCGCACGTATGACATCTCCCTCACATGTTCTCAGCCGCTATTTCGTTTCTTCGACCCCGCTCCTTTTCCACTTCCACTAGAACCTTTGCCTCTTCAATTGCCATTTCTCGACCTCTCGCCTCAGTACCCATGGCGAACTGGACCGCCGACCGCGTGCGTGAGACCTTCGTCGCTTTCTTCGAGGGCAAATCTCATATCAACTGGAAATCGAGCCCGGTCGTGCCAGTAGATGACCCCACCTTGCTCTTTGCTAACGCTGGCATGAACCAGTACAAGCCCATCTTTCTTGGTTCGGTCGACCCGGCGACACCGCTCGGCCGGTTGACCCGGGCATGTAACACCCAGAAGTGTATCCGAGCTGGAGGGAAGCACAACGATTTGGATGATGTTGGGAAGGACACTTACCATCACACCTTCTTTGAGATGCTGGGGAATTGGTCTTTTGGGGATTATTTCAAGGAGGAGGCAATCTCCTGGGCTTGGGAACTGCTCACCCAGGTTTTTCTTTTTCTAAGATACTGTATTTTAATTACCATTTACTTTTTCTACTGTTTATTTTGGTGATGGATCAGCACTCTTCGTATTTTTCTTTTGAGAAATGTTTATTATTTGGTTTGATCTGATGGTAGTTTTTTTACTTGCTTAATTTGCATGTATAAGAAATACCGTGTTAGTGTGTTTGGTTTGTACTCATAACAGTGTTCTTTGGTGCGTTGCAGCGCTTGAAATTTTGAGTCGATTCTGCATCTTAAAAGTTTTTTATTTTCTTTTGCATATAATACTTGATTGTAACTATTTAGAAATTTTATTTAGGTATACAAATTGCCGACTGATAGGATCTATGCCACCTACTTTGGTGGGGATGAAAAGGCTGGCCTTGCGCCTGATGAAGAAGCTAAAAGCATATGGGAGAGGTTCTTACCAAAGGAGAGGGTACTTCCTTTCGGTTGCAAGGTGATAGTGTTTCCTGCCCTTTATTCATATATCTAATTGCAGAATTATATTAGTATAGGGTACATTATATCTTACCGTTCACTGTCTGAATCCCCACCACCCATGTGTTCTCCCTCTCTCTCTCCCTCTCTCTCCCTCTCTCTCATTCTGTGTGGCGGTTTGATGCCCTAATCACATCATCTCCATGAGGATCTCACAGACATAAATTCCCCTGACATGCTGCTATGTTAAGGTAGGGGTTGTGAACAGCCAAAGTTCCTGGCTACATAAGATTCTACATGGAGTGAATCAAACCAGCATCACAGTCCACATAACTTGGGGGGGAAAGAACAGGAGCCAATTAAAGGGGCAGTTATCAGGCTAAATTTTTTAATTATCACTTATCAGACTTTAATCAAATACTAGAGGAAAACAATGAAGGAGAGATTATCACATTTTTCTCTGCAAAGTGCTGAAATAATTACATATACTGCCTACAAATCTTTCCAATAGCATTTGCTAACTGAAATATTGAAGGGGTTGCTGTTATTGCTTGACATGGTTAGTTTTATCCCCTCCTATTATCTTCAATTATTGATTTTGCATGCAAATGCAAAGGAACATTTCTGGATGATCAGGAGAGATGCAAAGTGTGGTTGATATTTCTCATGCATAGGTATATGCGATAAAATTTGGAGGTTATGTAGGAGGCAACCAAAAAATAAACTTCTCTGAATATGCTTAGTTGCTTACCACAAAATGATGAGGAAATAAGCTTATATTGATGGTATTTGTCATGTTATTATACTTCTATTACTCAGAAGTGCTGTTATTCGAAGAATTCACTATCAATTTTTGCACAGTTATTTATATTTTGTATATGTGCAGGAAAATTTTTGGGAGATGGGCGATACAGGCCCATGTGGCCCATGCACTGAAATCCATTTCGACCGAGTTGGGAACAGGGATGCTGCTTCTTTAGTAAACAACGATGATCCTACTTGTATAGAAATATGGAATCTCGTGTTCATTCAGGTTTGCATTTTAGCATAAAATGTGCAGTATTATTGTATGGAGTATGGACAATAGCATTTTTAATATGATATTTTGTTATGGTGTCATGCTTAAAAATATTAACAATATGCATTTTTTATAAAAATATTTGGCTTTATAGAATGTACTTCAAGTCATGGTTATCATGCTAAGAATTTTCACTCAGGCACTAAAACATCTTCACAAGCTTAATTTCTTTCCATGATGTTGGTGGAAGTAGTCTTGTGAGTGCTACGTTAATTCATTCACTATCCTTGCCTAAGGATTTTTACGAACTATATTTGTTAAGAATCGTAGTAAGTGCATTCTTTTTTTGTGGCTACAGTACAACCGCGAAACAGATGGAAGGTTGAGGCCTTTGCCATCTAAGCATGTTGACACTGGAATGGGGTTCGAGAGATTAACTTCTGTGCTTCAAAATAAAATGAGCAATTATGACACCGACATTTTCGGACCCATCTTTGAAGAGATTTAAAAGGTACGTTTTACTTTCGAAGTGTTATTTGTATCTAATATCCATTTTGGAGACTTCAGTAGTAGCTGGTTTAGTTTACCCAATGGACTCGTTATAAAATACGAATTGCTATTATATGAGTGATTGGACAATATTATTTTCTTGTATCTGCTACAAATTTGTGCCGTGCGCTGTCTCTTTTGTTGTTGCAATTGCAATCTATTTGTTCTTTTTACCATTCTCTAAGCAGTTAAGTTTCTTTTTTGTATTTTTAAACAAAGGTAACTGGAGCTGAGCCGTACTCAGGGAAAGTTGGGGCTGATGATGTTGACAGAAAGGACATGGCTTACAGGGTGTTGGCTGATCATATAAGGACTCTTAGTTTTGCTATTGCTGATGGCTCTCGTCCTGGTATTAAAGCAAAAAAAAAGAGTGCCTAGCTTTTTTTCTGGATTGGACCTGTGTGATACCATTTGAATTGTTGGTGGTTTCTAAGATTTTCTTTGTTTTAAACATCATGGCTTACAAAAATTTGAAACAAAAGGCAGCATTGCCTCGATACTTGGAACTTTTAGGTCATATTTACCACCAAGTCTCTTATAATCTTGTAATGCAGCATGGTATAATTGTTTTTGTACCTTTGTAAAACCTAATGTAACTTGCCATGCTGCTAGATTGCTTTGTAGTTATTGATGTTTGTTGAATTGTTTTTGCGTGAACTTAGTAATTCTTTTGCTCCCTGTTTTTAGTATTTTCATGCAATAATGAGCAATGAATTAATAAATGATATAATCAGGAAATGAGGGTCGGGAGTATGTCCTGAGACGTATACTTAGACGAGCGGTTCGTTATGGCTGGGATATTCTTAAAGCACCTAATGGTTTCTTTTGCAGGTATTATTCAGTTATTTCTCTTAATTCATGTTTATATTAGCATATTTTTTGGAATGGCATTGATTGCCTACTTTGGTAGGTTTTTCTGTCCTTGAATACATGTTTAAGCATCAATTTAGTGTTGATTCGTACACCAGTAAAGAAAAAATAAGGGAAAAGTATGTTAAAGCAGAGATAAAATCAAGATACCGTATGTAAGAATCTGATGCCTTGCTGGTATGTACTTATCAAAATTTATATAGAGTCAATATGTACTCTGCAAACCAGTTCGAAGCAGTTATTAGTTGGCAGAATATTCCCTGAGCATTATAGTATATCACATTTCACATATTGATTAATGGCCGAGCCATGCTAATACATAACACTGTAAGATGTAATCTTAGGATAGTGACATGTATACATGATGCTTTTTGTCACCTGTCGTTGTAATTCCTGTTATTTGGTATATAGGCTTGTTGATGTTGTTGTGCGAGTGATGGGAGATGTATTTCCTGAACTTCGGCAACACAAAGTCAAAATTGAAGAAATCATCAAGGAGGAGGAAGAAAGCTTTGGAAGGACTTTGGCAAAGGTTTACCTAGCATTCTTAGTTGGCATATAATATTAATCCAACAGTTCTTTCTGCGTAATTTGCTGCTAATTGGCAGAATTATTCTGCAATTTCAGGGAAAGGAGAAGTTTGAGAAGGCAGTTCAAGATGTTCATGGGAATGTGCTTAGTGGGCAGGCAAGTTTTATTTTATTGCTACTGGAAATGGGATTCATGAGACTGAAAATCAAACTAACCGAGAATAGTTTTCCAGGCGATATGCCGTTCGAGAACAGTCAATTGACTCTTTATTTATTTATTTATTTATTTATGTTTCTATTGGGTTAGCATCTTAGTATGCTCAACTTCTTTTTTATATTGTTTTGCTATCTATTTGCAAACAAGTACTTATTCCATAATTATAGTTAGTGTTTGATAATCTTTTAGTCCCACACTCCTGTGTTATTATCTGATATTTGCACTAACACATTCTTCCTGTGAGCAGGAAGCATTTATTTTATGGGACACTTATGGTTTTCCATTAGATTTAACTCAGGTCTGCATTCTATAATTTTATTATTTATTACTGTAAATATAGATTGTTCATGTGTTTGGTTATATTTATACATTTTTCAATTCTTTGAGTGTTGGCTTTTGGTTAATAGCTAATGGCTGAGGAAAGAAAGCTGTCTGTTGATGTGAATGGATTCAATGTTGCAATGGAAGAAGCTAGGCAAAAGGCTAGAAATGCCCGAAATAAGGTTCTCTTCTATCATATCTGTCTCCCAAACCCCCAACACAAACACACTTCGTGCACATACTGAGTTCAAAAATGGTTTAGAGAGATACAAACAGTTTAAAAAAGGTGTAGAGAGAGGGATAGAGATCCATTGCACAGAATAAAAAAATTAAAATTTTATTAACTTAGAATTTTCTTTAATTAATAATTGCAGGTGGTAGGTGAATCAATTGCAATGGATGCTGAAGCCACATCACAACTGCGCAAGAGTGGTGTAAATACGACAGATGATAGCCACAAGTTTATTTGGCACAAGGTCTGACTTGTTAAATTATTAGAACCTGAGATGCTATATTTTTATTGAGGATACTTATAGGTTGATTTATGTTTAAGACTTGTATGCTTTGTTGTTTACAGGTTTCATTCGTTTGACATTTGCTGCAAATGGTTTTTTCTTTCTAATTGGCCTGCTGTTTATTTTTTGTATTGTTAGGGTCATGAGAGTGTGATCAAGGCCATATACATAGGTTCTGACTTTGTAGAAGTTTCCTCTTCTGAACATGACATAGGTATTGTTTTGGAGAGCACAAGTTTTTATGCTGAGCAGGGTGGTCAGGTATTGGTTTTCCCTTCTGTTTCAAAACATTGTGCACTGAAAATGGTGTAAGAGAATTCACGTGATTATCTTTGGCAGATTTTTGATACTGGGTCCATCGAAGGTCCTTTTGGGTCGTTTACGGTGACTAATGTTCAGGTCTATGCTGGTTATGTTCTTCACATTGGTTCCCTAAGTCAGGTTGGCAAGCCTTTGTCAGTCGGGGACAAAGTCACATGCAAGGTTCAAGTTTGTTAAATTTAGAGGCTTTCATTTGTAGTTAATGTTGGCTGTTGTATCTAAATTGAGATTTAACTATAATACTAGGTGGACTATGGAAGACGCACACTAATTGCTCCAAACCACACATGCACGCATATGCTCAATTTTGCCCTAAGGGTATGTTTTCCTTTATATTAAACAACTTGATGTTGGAATAACTCTACATGGTCCTGTTACTTCAACCTAATTCAGTCAGTTGTTCACATTGATTGGTATTATGTATTTATGTTTGATTGTATGATTTGGTCTTTTGAATTCAGGAGGTGCTCGGAGATCATATTGACCAGAAGGGTTCCATCGTTCTTCCTGAAAAACTGAGATTTGATTTCTCTCATGGTAGAAAATTTAGAACTCATATTTATCTAATTTGAACTATTGTTATACCCAACTTTATGGGTACTGGGTAGTGCCTATGTACCATTCTTGGTTTTAACCTGACATATATGTGCAATAAAAGCATACATACGTCTTCATAAACCTAGGGATCTGATTGTTTTGTGTCAGCATTTTTGTGGTAATGTTGTTGCGCTCACCTTGAAAGACTGTATCCAATAAATTATTTTGCTTCATTTGAATATAAATTCAAACAGTCCTTCCAATAAATGAGGTATTTGATATGATAATATAACAGGAAAGCCGGTTTCTACTGAGGACCTGAAAAAGATTGAGTTGATTGTAAACAAGCAGATTAAAGATGAGCTGGATGTGTATGCACAAGAAGTAAGCCTTGCTTCTGCAAAGAGTATAAATGGACTGAGGGCTGTATTTGGTGAAGTAAGCTTCCTCTTTTGGTTACACTTCGTCCATTCTCATAAATTTGAACTATAATAACTTCATTGTTTGGCCGCAGTTTGTAGCAATTCATCATTGTGATCACTATCATTCTTGCAATGTTCCATTCTTCTGTTGAAAAAAAATATCAATTTGTAGAAAATGAACACGGAAACAAAAGCAAAAGAAAAGGATGGGCAAACCAGATGCAAATGCCTAGATATTTGCTGGGGGGGATTTCTTTTAGAAATATCAACTTTTTCAGTGATTTTTTTCATTGAGCTCTTCTCTAAATTCGAACAGATATACCCTGATCCAGTTAGAGTTGTTTCCATTGGCCAAAAGGTTGATCATCTACTCAGTGACCCAGAGAACAAAGAATGGCTCTCCATATCGACAGAGTTGTGTGGAGGTACTTGTTCATAAGAAAAATGTTTGTTCTGAAGTAGCTTTTTTGTATGGTTATTTTTCTGATTCTCATTTTATTGAGTTATTTCTTCTATATGAAAAATAACAATATAGCCATATACTTGTATCAGGAACTCATATCTCCAATACAAGAGATGCCAAGGCATTTGCACTTCTGCAAGAAGAGGGCATTGCAAAGGGTGTTCGAAGGATCACAGCTGTCACAACTCAATGTGCATTCAAGGCTATGGAACTTGCTTCTTCACTTTATAATGAATTCGATGATGCTGTCAAATCAGAGGTCAGCACGCAAGAGAAGGTATATTCCTCCCATTTGTTAGCAAACCTCTTGTCATGTGTTATTCTATGGAACTCTAGCTAATATTGTCATCCACCATTACAAGTTGATTGAAAATGATTTTTTTTTTCTGAAGCTGCCTTATTTAGATGTGGTGTTAAAGGTAATATGTATTATCTAACATTGAATCATTACAGAAAGTTGCCTCTCTGAAGAGTCGCATAGATGCTGCTGCTATTCCTGCAGCAACAAAAGCTGATCTAAGAGGGAAGATATCCAAACTAGAGGTATTTTCCCTGCTATTATCATAATTGTTATAACTCAATGTGCACCCAGGATTTTTTGTTCTGACATACTCCATGGAACTATGTCAGGAGCAACTAAGGAAGGCGAAAAAGAAGCAAGGTGAGGAAAACATCCAAAAGGCCATCAAGACAGCAACTGACATTGCAGAGGCTGCAGTTGCCGAGAGGAAACCTTTTTGTGTTGCTCGGCTTGATGTTGGTCTTGACCCTACTGCTGCTCGTGAAGCTGTTGTTAAGGTCATCGATAAATTGGTATGCACCTTTAATGTTTGATTTGAGTTTAACTTCACATTTGAAGCTAATTTGGGCTTTTTATGCTTTGTCAAGCTGTGTCAACTATTGGAATTACCCAAACGAAGAGCATTGTGTGTTAATACCTGGACCATTCTTGGTGTTTCTACTTTATTTAACTCCTTTTTGTACATATCTTGTTCAGAGTTTGCCAATTATGGTCTTTAGCTCTGACGAGGCATCAAACAAGGCTGTTGTATATGCTGGTGTGCCCCCATCAAAGGAGGGAATTAAGGTGCTAGAGTGGCTCACTGCTGCACTGGCCCCGCTTAAGGGAAAAGGTGGTGGGGGTAAGAATGGAATTGCACAAGGACAGGTACATCTGTCATGCTTATTAGACCCATAAAGCAGAAATATAAGCAGAAATATAGGCAAATATAGAAATTAAATGGCACCTCCGAATTGATCTTTTGTGCATCTTGCTAACTATTGTTTGGTTTCAGGGAAGCAATGTTTCAGGTGTCGAGGAGGCCATGGATATTGCTACAAAGTTTGCTTCAATGAAATTGAGATGATAATTTTAGTTCTGTTATCAAGTTAGTGAACATATGTGTGCATGTGTTGTTCAATTAGAACAATGAATATTGATCAATAGCGAACTGATAATTGGAAAGCTAAGAAACATTCTTTGTTACAAAGCTATTTCAGAACACTTGGGAACCACGTTTGATAATTCAATGTTATTATTCTTGTAAGGGGTTAGTAGTATCCTTGCTACAATCTCTGAAACTCTCCACTTGTTTTATCATTTAAAGAAACAAAGAGTGATCCTTCTGATACAAGAAAGGAAAACAGTAGTGTCATTTTACAATCTTTGTTATTCTAAATGGTAAAAACAATTAGGAAATGAGGACGGGAAATGAATATTTTCTCTTTGATTTAAAATGACAAGCTTGATTTTATGCATGTTCAAATTGTACTTTTAATTCATATTCTAAGATTTCCTTTATAATTTTTATATACAAATATAGAAGGGTATTCATACTTAGTGTAAACACTATTTCTATCTTTTTATCTCTTTTATGAATTTTACAAAAAAGCTGCAAGTGATTGTTATAGTCAGAAATAGGAGTATTTTTTACTTTATGAAAATTACACGTGCAAGTGATTGTGTGAAAGTCCAACTCGTGTCAAAATTGCAAGTAATATTTTATATATGAACAAATTAAAGCTATTGGTATACTTTATTGAGATTTTATGTAATTTGATTTGTGTTGCTAAAACTTTTTGAAGAATTATTGCATTTTAATTCTATAAAGTGTCGGAATATAACTGTGACTAAATGTCATATTTAGTATAAATACTTTTGTGAATGCATGAAGCTTCTAATTTTAGAGCAATTTCAAGGCAGATGCATGTTTTTCAGGGATGGTTTAAATCTTTTTTCGGAGATTCTAATTTTAGAGCAATTTGTATTTTAGAGCAATTAAAATACCAGTGTGAACAATATCATATTTAGTTTCGATACTTTCATGATTGTGTGTGTATTAAGAGCCACTCTCAACAATTGTAGGACTACATTTTCAATTTGTGTTAAGGTGCTCTTGAACATTTGCTTTAAGGGAAAAAAATAGGTATATTTAGATAGGTGTTTTTTAGATATTTTATTCAATTTTTGCAATTTGATTGTATTTTATGATTTCAATCACAATGCAATCAAACGATAAGAATTGTTCATCATTTGAAGTACTCAGTGTGTTCATTTTTGAAGTACCCAAGTGTTTGCCTTGCTTTAATTTGCAAGTAAAAGCTAAATAATTAAAGCTTAATTTAGAAGTAGAGAGATGTCTGTTTTATGGCCTGAACAAGCCAAGTCTCGGGCAAATGAGTGTTGAAGGATATCTCAGAAAACTAAGAAAGCTAAACAAAAGCTCGAGGAAACTAAATAAAAAAATGTTGGGACGAGGACCATATAGGAAGCGCTACAAGAAATAAAAAAAAATGTTTAGCTTGTACTTCACTAACTCGTGAATTTTTTTTGCAACATATTTCTCTTTTTTTAACAACGCTTTGTGCTTGTAATAATAAGTTGTAAGTTGTAACATGTAAATTTACAGTTGGTTGCACAACAGGTTGTCAATGGGTGGTCGATTAATCATTTTTGTTTGTTTCGTGACAAATAAAACGATTACGATCAAAGAAGTTTCTTTCGTTTAACTAACAAAATGATTAACAAAAATATATTGATTCGTGATCGTTTGTTTCATAGTTTTATTTGTAACCGTATATTATTAGAATTATTTTGATTTCAGAAAAAAATATTATGATGAGAGAAGGTGATGAGAGAGGAGATGAATGATTTGATTCATGTGTATGTTAGAATCGTTCATCATCAGTTCCTGATTTGCGTAAGTGTGATCAAAGAGGAGATGGATGAAAAGTGAAGGAAATGAGTTTGATCATTTTGATTCTTCTGATCGTTTTGACTGTTTTCTTTGACGAATCAGTTAACAGAACAAAATTATGTAATCGTTCATTAAACAAAACGGTTAACGAAACTACTCTCTTTCGTGATCGTTTCATACGTTGAACAATCGTATTGTACTTTCAATCAGTTTAAAAATCTCAGTAACAAACACTTCTAGATCTAACTCGAGGTGGTTCTACTAAAAATTTATTAACTACATGTTTTTAGTATATATATCATATTAAACACTTCAAATCAACCAATGTGATGTAAAGTGATCTCAAAATTATCTTGTCTGTTAAGCTCAAGTACTCAATTTTATGATAAAAGAGAAGAGTAGAGAGTGACAAAGAACATAAACAAACAAACACAACTTTTCTATTCAATAATTCAATACTAAATAACAGAAAACTACTCCCTTTTATAAGGCTAAAAACAACACAATTCTGGAATTCGTAATAATAGAAAAACAGAAAACTAGACAATCAAATTTGATTCTTCGTCACTAAAATAGTGGGGAAGTTCCAATTCACTCGAAACTTGAACCATCGAAAACTAGACTTCAAGAGCTTTAAATCCATATCTCACTCCCAGAATTAAGTTTGAATGACTAGTCAAGATACATTATTAATGAGCCTTAAATCCTCTTTAAGAACAACCATGCATGCATCCATACCCATTTAATGACTTAGTTGCATTGTAATATGCCAAATGCCCTTGGATATCCACCATCTAGCCAAATAAAATTGTGTAATTAAATGAAGACAACTTCCATGCAATTTATATGGTTTATTTTTCAAGTTACACATATATTTCTGTGACTGGTATGGATTTGTTGTGACCATCACATTCTAATTTGAATCAGACATGTCTTCAATACGCATTGCATGAGGCTCCTCGAGTTGGTTGAAGCTTGACCTCACGCTTGCATCTTCTTCATAGTATTTGTGGAGATGACTAACACTGAACGTGTTGGAGATATGCAAATCATCAGGTAATTTCACGCGGTAAGCTTTTGCTCCAAATTTCTCCAGAATCTCACATGACCCAACCTTTCTTTTTTTAAGCTTGTGATATTCACCACGTGGAAATCGTTCCTTCGGTAAATAGACCCAAATCAATTCCCCGACTTTGAATTGTACATCTCGGCGCTTTTCATCTGCTTTAGTCTTGTACCTGGAGTAAGTTTTCTCTAAATTTTCACGTATTGTCTTATGCAACTCTCTTAAATTTTCAAGTCTTTCGTCTACCTTCTTAACTTTAGAATTCAGTCTGTCAACATAGAGAATATCAAGTGGACCTCGGGGAATATATCCATACACTATCTTGAAATGTGCGAATCCTATAGAGCGGTTTGCCGAACAATTGTATTCAAACTCAATTTTCGATAACAAAGTGTCCCACATGCCAAAAGTTGTAACGTGTGTGCGTCGCATATCCCCAAGGCTTATGTTTACAATTTCGATTTGACCGTCTGTTTGAGGATGGAAAGGGGAGCAAAACTTCAAGTTCGTCTTTAATCCTTTCCAAAGTTCTACCTAGAATTTGCTCAAAAAATTTGTGTCACGATCAGAAACAATGGTACTTGAAAAACCATGATGTCACACCACTTCATTAAAATAAAGCTCGACTACATTAGGTGCATCTAATGCAAGTTGCTATACCTCGAAACAAGTATCCGTTATGTAATAAGTAGTCATCTCGTAGCTTCTTCTTCACCTCTTCCAATATTTGTAAAAAATCTGGGTCTTCTTTAAGAATTGATGGCATGTGTTCAAACTCGGAGTATAGGTTGACATTGTTGAAAGTAATCGATGACGTCGGCTCAAAGCGTCAGCGACTTTGTTGCTTGATCTCGCCTTATGCACAATGGAAAAAGAGTACTCGTGGAGCGAAGTGATCCACTTGGCATGTCGAGAGCTTAATTTGTTAGGTCTTGCACAAAATTCAGTGCTTGATGGTTTTTGTATAGCACGAATTCTTGAGACAAAAGGTAATGCCTCCAAAGTTGAAGAGTTTTTACGATGTCATACAATTCAAGGTCATACACCGGGTAATTAGTTTTAGCTCCACCAAGTTTCTCGCTAAAATACGCCACATGTTTCTTTTCTTGAGAAAGTACAACGCCAATACCTACCTATGAAGCATCACATCCTACTTTCGAACCATCACATTCTAACTCTTGACCTTGATTAGGGGTATAATCAGATCGGATATTTATTCGATTATTCGGATCCGAATCCGGATTTTCACGGATATTGGATATTCAAATTTGGATATTTCGGATACATATACAAATACATATAATGTTTTATCGGATAAGGATATGGTTTCGATTTTTGAACCGGATACGGATACAAATTCAGATAATTATCTGAATCCGGATCTTACGGATTTTCGGATATCCGCCAAATATGGAGGCACAAGTCCATTGTATTTATGTTTGTTTCTTTATAGCTAAGTAAATTAATTATTTAATTGTTTCATTTATTGATAATATTAGAAAAATGAATTATAAAGACAATACTCATTGCAACATTTTAATTATCCCATTAAATTTATTTTATAATATTATTTAAATTAATTTTATTGTTGAAAAATGATATATTAATGATTTTTTCATAATGTACTCATTCCATTTAATTATTCGAATTATATCCATATTTGCATCTGTATCTGTTTATTATCTGATTTGTATCCGTATATGTTTATCATCTAATTCGTATCCATATCCGAAACTATCCGAATTCATATCCGTATCCGAAAAATAATAACGAATATGAATACGGTAACGCTACTATCCGTCTGTATCTGATCCGTTTGCACCCCTAACCTTGATGCTTTAACTCTTCATGTTGTTGTGGGGTCATGCAGTAGTGAGCCTTGTTGGGAAGACTAGTACCTGGTACTAAGTCGATTTGGTGTTGAATATCGCGAATTGGGGGTAGTAGTCCATCATGTAGCTTGTCTAGAAGCACATGCTTGAATTCGGCCAGTAGAGGTTGTACTTCTTCGGGTACTTCTTGATTGGTTTCAGTTTTGGTGAAGTCACATGAGGTGAGTGCAAAACAAATTTTAGCACCTTCTAGGTCCTTTTCAAATTCTTTTCGTGGAACACAAAACACCAGGTTGGTCTCTTTTACTTCTTCTTGAACTGAATTTATGTGAACCTTTTTTGCACCAACCTGAATGGTGTATGTGTGCTTTCTTCCATCATAGATAGCTTGGTTGTCATATTGCCATGGATGTCCAAGAATCAAATGTGAGGCATCCATCAGAACCACATCGGCATAAATAGTGGATGTATAATGCGGTACAAGTGTGAGTTGAAACTGACACCTCTTGTTGACATGAATTCCAGCCCCTTTGTTCACCCAACCAAGTTTGTATGGATGGGTATGTGCGGTGGTGTTAAGTTGAAGTTTGCAAACCTCATCTTCTAAAATCACATTCTCCCAACTTCTCGAATCAATTATCACAATACATTTCTTATTCTCAATAATGCACAAGGTTTTAAAAATAGCATGACTCCTCCAATCTTCTGTTAATTTTGGTCCTAAGCAAAGCCTTCTTATGACTAAGCTTTCTGCATTAAGATCTTCAGGATTCATATCATGAATTTCTTCACATCTGTTAGCATTTTCACACCTTCCTCCCCCTTCTTCAAAATCATTAGCATATAAATGGGATTGAGGCTTAGGAAATTCTCTCGCACAGTGACCTATATCTCGATAGTTATGGCAACAAATGTTGGCTTTGAAGCTTCCCAGAGAATTATGGTTCAGTTCAGGCGGCGGTAAGAGTGGTTGGTTCAGTGGGTGGAGATAGGAGTGGTTGATTTTGGTTGGAGTTTGTAGTCTTGTTTTGAGCGGGGTGAACATTAGAAGAGTTAGAGTTGATGGAAGAAGAGTTACCACGATTGAGGTTACGACTTCTTGCAAGTTGCTTTTCTACGACTTTTGCTTTGAATTGTTCTTCAGCCACACTATTGAAGGTATAAATCACAAGCATATCTTGAATATTCATTCGAAAACCCATACAAGTAACGTGCGACTCTCAAATCTTCTGTCTCGTTAAGCTAGTTTCGTGCCTCAAGTTTATAAAACTCAAAGTGTATAACCTTCCACACTTTTTGCACCTTGAGAGAAGGATTGAAGTTGTTGGAATAGAGTCTGTCGATAATTAAGAGGAAGAAACTCACGGTTCATTTCACGCTTCAAATCAAACCAATTGTCATCAAGATAGCGACAATATTAATATGATTGTCACCATGCTACTGCCCTATCTCGTAACCGTATCGTCACCAATGACACTTGTTTGTCAACTGGGACTTCCTTGAACTAAAAAACCTCTTCAACTTTGTTTGTCCAGTTAATATATTCTTCAAGATCTAAACCCTGGAAAAATCTAAAATTTCAATTCGTAGACCACCATCCCACCTTGGTTCACGATTTTGCGGTTGCTCAATAAGAAGTGGTTGTTCATGGTTATTATTTTGTGAATTGTGAAGATTGTTTTGATTGTTGGTGGGAACAAGGCGCTCAATTAGAATGTTAAGGCACTACATGATATCAATTAATATGCTTTTGTTGCATTCGGTCAAGGATAGCGAGAATGTTTGGATCGGTCATAAGATTGGTGATGTTGTGATTGGTGGAAATAACGTGAGGCTTGTTGATGAAGGTGGTATATGACTTTGGCGATCATCGAAGTTACAATTTCACGCAAGCACGAATGTAGTTGTAGAGTCTCGCTCTGATATCAATTGACGCAATGTGGTCTCGAAACTTTCTTGCCCGTTAAGTTCAAGTACTCGACTTTATGGTAAAAGAGAAGAGTAGAGAGACACAAAGAATACAAACAAACAAACAAACACAACTTTTCTATTTAATAACTCAATGCTAAAAACAGAATACTACTCTCTTTATAGGGCTAAAAACATAAGAAAATTTTAGAATTAGTAATAAATAGAAACACAAAAAAAACTGCACAGTTAAATCTGATCCTTCGTCACTAAAAAAATCACAACTTCATCTAAGAAACTCCAATTCACTCGAAACTTGAACCATTAAAAATTAGATTTCAAGATATTTAAATACATATTTCATACTTTCAGAACTAAGTTCGAATGATCAGTCAAAATACATTATTAATGAACCTTAAATTCTCTTTAAAAACTGTCATGCATGCGTCCATATCGATCCATTTAATGACTTAGCATTGTAATCCGTCAAATGATCCTTTGATATTCACCATTCAGAACTAAAATTGTGTAATTACATATTTACATGAAGACAACTCCCATACATTTTTTATATAGTTCAAGTCGCATTTATCTTCGATACGCACCGCGTCACAAACTCACAATAGCAATGAAATCTATAGAAACGTACAGCCATCGCTGCCATGCATAACACTAAAATTAATTACAGATATTAATTAGAAATCCGAGTTATTGCGAGCATAATTATGAAGATGCTGCCGTTTCCAATGTGTTTAGTTTATGCGCATCAGTCCTAGAATTAATTACCGTCCAATTACCATTATAACTCCCTTGCCTTGATAGAACTCTCGACGAGAGCGGTGGCAAACATGGAACCTCGACAGAATCCCGCTCTGGTTAACGCTTGCAAACCTGAGTTCTTCAAAGTTCTCTTCCCTGATCCCTTTGCCAATCTAGTATGTTTCTCTCGCTCTTTCATATGCAGATATGCTCATGCATCTGCACCTCATCAGACCTAGCCTCTTAATAGTAGCTTGTACCGATACAATTGAAATTTCATGTGAACTTGCCACACCAGCTCCAAAAAATGGCCACTCTGTTCAGCCCGGGTGGGAATTTTTGGCATGTAGAAACCTGCCGTGCTGGCGAAAACATGTATTTTCAAAAAGGCTGGTCTGAATTTGCGAAGGCACACGACTTGCAAACCGGCTACTTTACGGTGTTTCGGTACGAGGGTAATATGATTTTCAAGGTCAAGATCTTCGACACGACTGGTTGCCGTAAGGATTACTCTCCCACAGGCCATGCACGGCATGCCTCAGCCTATATTGAAATGGAAATTTCATCAGAAACCAGAGATCAAACACCAAGCAAGAGTTCTCCTGGTCAGCTCTGAATCTGGAATAACATACCAACATTATTTTTGTCTAATATCTGGTTGCATAGTTGATGCATGCAGAGTTGGGTTAATTGCAACATTTAGTGAATTACCAATGTGACATTTGAATTCCATAATCTAGATTTGCAATGCTTGTTTCTTTATTATAATGTTATTTTTATTATATCATGCATGTGTGGAACAGAAATCAAATCTGATATCACCAAAAAAAGGAAGTTTGCAAACAGCCAAATACTTGAAATAGTTAAAAGGGACAAAAGGTCAACTTCTCAAAAGGTATTGCAAGGGAAGAAACACACGGAAGCTAGTCTTGATTCTGCTATTTGTTCCTTTGAAAGGACCCTCAGGCGTTATTGTTTTTCACATCCGTTCTTAGTAAGTTTCCTTTAATGCTCATATGTACAATATTAACTTCAGCTGGTATTGTTAGTCTGTTGGAACTTGGGTTGGATACCCATCTGTCACCACTGAACCTTGGGAAAATAATATTCAATTATTATTATTTTGTCTAATTCTACTAAAACGGCGAACTTGGGTTGGATACCCATCTGTTAAAATAGACTCTATATAGAATTGGCCATGAATAAGACCCAGAAGTATGAATAAAGCATAAGCCAATTGTGCCAAAAATAATGAGTTAAAACATGATCCATGACTTTGGATAATAATTCATTGGAAACTTACCGTTGTTGTAGGTTGTACCAAAGGCATTTTGTGTGGACAATGGACTTCTGACAAGGCGCACTATTTACCTGAAAAGAAGCCCATCAGGAGGTAGGTCATGGCCAGTGTGCTTCACGATTAGAGGTTTCCGTGGACATCTGTGCAAAGGATGGAAAGAGTTCAGAGATTCCAATGGTTTGAAGGAAGGAGACCGATGCATCTTTCGACTTGTATCTGAAAATTCCCTCCTTGTTACTGTGGTAAGGGACACTACTGTTTAAAGTGTTTTAATTTCTTTTAGGTAGTGTGCTGGCTTTGCGTACCATTTTTTACCACATTAGGTACATGCTGGTATTTTCCTTGTACCAGTTTGTTCAGTATTAGGACCTTTAATGTTATTCTCATCTTAGGTATTTAGTTTATAATCTACTAAACTCAAGCACATGTTGGATTAAGTTGATAAAGGTTAATTGCGAAGTTCAAGGTCAATGGCAGCTGAATTGCACAACCGAGTTCAACAAGTCTTAGTTGAATTATTACGCACAAAAATGAATTTAGGGTTATTGCCACTGATGCTGACTGCTGAGCCTTTCATACAGATTCCACAAGAGAGCAATTCAACTAGGGAAAGAAAAGGAAAAGCTATTGAAGAGTCCACTTCATCTGTTGTGGCCTTGGAGGAGAAGCAAATTCAACAAATTAAGGAATATTCAAGGCCAATTTTAGAATGGGAAAGTATCGTGAGACAATACCATCTTACTCACTGCTACCAGGTATGTACCAACTCTTAGTCCTTAGAGATTTTAAGGTTCGGAGGGTAATGAGACTTACTTTCTCCATGGCAATATTTCCCCATGTATATTTGTTCTCAGTCAAGTCAAATGCATCAAGGGCGAGACAAATAGAGTTTTCATGAAAGACGACGAAATCGAGAATGGACGTAGAGACTACTGCGGCAAGTTGTTCAACAGAGAGAATGAAAGCACTATGGTCGAGCTAGATGATTCTTTTGATAACACCAACGAGCGATCGTTCGAAGAATTCATGAGACGGAGGTGAATAAGGCTTTAAAAAAAAACGAAAGTAGGTAAGGTTTGAGAGCCTGATAGCATCTCGATCGAGGTATGCAGAAGACATAGGGATAGTATGCCTAACTAAGTTGTTAAACATCTTTCGGTCAAACAAAATGTCGAACAAGTAGAGAAGTATATTAGTATCTATCTTCAAAAATAAATAAGATATTCAAAATTATACTAATTCCAGAGGAATCGAATTTATGAGCCATACCATGAAGCTTGGAGAGAGAGTGATTGAGCATCGTTTAAGAAAAATGAAAAACGTTATGAAAAAAATTTGGTTTTATCCTCGAACAATCGATTGTGAAGGCAATTTTCTTTACAAGACAATCGATTGAGGGATATAGAGAGCAGGAGGATCTACATATTGTATTCTTCGACTTGGAGAAAGCATGTGACAGAATCTAGGAAGGTCATGTGGTGGGCACTTGTAAAGAAGAAAAGTTTCAACAAAATACGTCAACCTTATTAGAAATATGTACGAGCACTGATGACATATATTAAAATTTTGAAGCAGTGGTATAGTTGTACGACTTTAATACATGATTAGAGACGTATGACGCTAATCTAAATTTATGATTACAAAATACTTTTTGTTATTATTATTATTATTATTATTATTATTATTACTACTATTATTAATTATTATTATTATTATTATCATCATCATTATTATTAGTATTATCATTATTTTTATTACTACTACTACTATTATTTTTTACTATTTATTATATTATTTATATTAAATTTTGATTATTTTGATTGGTTTTCATTCCTTGTACATTGTTAATTATGGTCTCCTTAGCAAAATCTCATGTATTTGTTTCTGGCATTAAAGCAAGTCAGATACTTTCTTTTCTTTAATTGTGGTTGTAGTTCTTTCAGCAATCATGTATGTCATTACTTAACCTACGAAATTGTAAATATATATGTTCGACTAACATAATCTATTTTGTTGGGTATAAATATCAGTCCCTGGGAAGGAAATTTTGCGTCGATAACATGCTTACATCGACACGTGATGTGACACTGAGGGATTCAACAGGCAAGGAATGGAATGCAAAATTCTATATGCATACAACAGAGGGTCGCCTGTGCCGCACAGGGTGGACCGAATTCTCCAGTGAGTATGGATTGGAAGTAGGCGACACATGCATTTTCAAGGTTATTGAAAAGGATACCTTTCTGGTTCGCATTGTTAAGAAGTGAGCGGCTGTATGGAATTATTGTATCAGGAAAGCAATCTTTGTGCAATGCATATGAGTGTGCGTGTGTGTTTTTAGAGTAGTCAATGGTAATACGATCTTTTCTAAGATGGAGATTCCTTAGATTCCATGAACATTGTGTAGTATTACAAGTTACGTGGTAGTGTGTTCTTCTAATAAGTGGGGAAACTATTTGTTGGTACTGTTGCCACCAAATGGTAATTTTGCAGCCAGGAGCAGGTTAGCTGGAAACTGACAAACAATTTATAAACACAAATAGCCAGTCGGGCACGGCTCACGGGCTCAGTTCGTGGAATACGCAACGAAGGGCTTTATTTACTCAATTTATGAGTAAGTGCGGAATAAATCTTTTATTTTTCACTTAAGAAGTCAAACATTATTATAACAATGATTGTTATCATTATTATAATAATAATTACTATTATGGTAATTATAATAATAATTAAAATAATGATTATTATAATGATTAATTATAGTTATGATAATTATATTTACTATTGTAAATAAATATATTAATTAAATATTAATATAAACACACTTAAAACAGTGCAAAAAAACAGACTTAAAATAACTAGTCTGAACACCTATTTTATTTAGTCTGATCATCTTTTTATTTAGTGTGAACTAGTATAACCATATTCTTAGTTAGTATGAGCATATTTTAACCATTTTAGTATGAGCCAAATGACGTTTGATCTTCGAACGGACGTAACTTTTGACTTGTAACTCTGAATTGCGTGTATGAGCACTTTTTAGAAATAACAAGACACGGTGCACACACTTTATCTAGGTGTAACTCCGTAACGATGCTGTTTTGACCCTCAAAAAACTATTCTAAAGCCTGCAAATCACATTTTTTAATTTTTCTACATCTTTTTTGCTCAAATTTTCTCAAAAAAGACATGAAACAGTACAAAAACATATTTAAAACATCTAGTATGAAAATATGTTATATTTAGTCTTAGCACTTGTTTTATTTAGTTTGTACCCCATGTATTATGTGCAAAATAGACATGAAACAAAAAAAAAAGATTTGAAATAACTAGTATGAACATCTCTTTTAACTAGTTTGAACACATGTTTTATTTAATATGAATGCCTGTTTTATTTAGTATGTGTCTCATTTTGTGCAAAACAGACTTGAAATAATTAGTTTGAACACTTATTTTATTTAGTCTCAACATGTTTTTAGTTAGTCTAAATATCTGTCTTATTTAGTTTGTATCTCATTTTTTGTGCAGAACGTACTTGAAGCAGTGAAAAAACAGTATTGAAACAATTAATAAAAACACGTGTTTTATTTAGTCAGAACACATGTTTTATTTAGTCTAAACACATATTTTATTTAGTCTGCATACATGCATTCTATGCAAAACATTCTTATAGTGTGTAGGACGGAAACTTTCATAATAATGCACGCATTCAAACTTTTTATTTTTTATTCGAATTTGACTATTTGACTTTTTATTTCTAAAAAGTATTTGACTTTTTGACTTTTAGTTTTTAAAAAATAATTGAAATACTCATATGAAATACAAAAATTAGAGTACAATTTGTTAATTTTTTTATCAATGTCGTTATTGTAAAATTTAATATATTATTTCAAATACTTATTTCTGTTTTGAATATATGTGAATACTCTGTCAGAAAATTTTCCAGGAAACCGAACCCAAAAAGTTTGACGGCTCGTAGTGATCTGAAATTTTCTTCGAAATTAGGAAGAAAATGATTCCCTCGGAAACAGAGAAAACGTGAAACGCCTTCCCTCTTTTTTGTACCCACTTTGAAAAACCAAGAAAACTATGATTGTCTCTCTAATCTAATCTAGAGAGTTTGAGCGTGTTGTCATATCTACGATTCTCTCGATCAATGAGCAGCGAGAGAAGCCTTCATGCTCTCGTTGAATTGGCAGATCAGTTCTAAGTAACAGCTCCTGACCCGCGTGCATGTCCAATCAAACACTGGCCGTTGATATTTACACAAGGAAAAATCTACAGAACCCTCCGTGTGGTATACTGGTATTGCCATCGTTGCAAGAAAATGGCAGCTCAAAATGGTGCTTCTCTCCCTCAAAGGCCGGGGTTTTTCAAGATTCTCTTCCCCAGTCCCTCGGCCAAACTGGTCTCTCTATCCCTATTCTCTTGCTCTATCAATGCACTCCTTCAGTTCGTTCTAATACAAATATGTTAAGTTTTTCCTTTCAAGCAATACGTATAATACATATGTATATCTATGTATATACTGCAAAATTCATGTTTCAGTGGCAAAATAAAGTGCCCAACTCGTAACGGCCAAGTTATATGTGCAATTGTTTTCTTCTTATTTAGTTTATATTCTTAATCTCTTATACCCCCAAAATTCATATAGCCTGCTGAGGACATGCATGAAAGAAGGAACTCTGCTTTCAATCAAGAAATCTTGCTGTTACTTTTATTAAACCCAAAAATAGAAATGTCAGATATAAATGGCTATTTATTTTTACCATTGATACAATTGTAATACATCTTTGTAATTTACATTCATGCAAAATTTTGAATTAAATTTATCAGTACCAGTTATGCACACTAATTCTATTGTTTCGTCAGCACAAGTCTTAACTCTTTCCCTTTGCTTTTTAATTTTTTATGCATGTTTGTGAAATTGAGTACCAACCTTTTGTTACCTGAAGCTTTATTAATTATTTTCAAATCTTTTTTAGCATTTTTTCTTCTTGTCTAATTATTTCTCTGTTCTGAATTTTTTTAGCAAATTCCTCGAAAGTTCCATTCACATCTTCCATCAAAGCTCCCGAAAACCTCAACTCTACTTTGCCCACATGCTGAGTTTTGGTATGTAGATATCTATCAAGCTGGCCAAGACATATTCTTCAAAAGAGGCTGGTTAGAATTCACAAAGGCGCATGATTTGCATACTGGCTACTTATTAATATTTCGATATAATGGTAATATGATCTTTGAGGTTGAAGTGTTTGACACATCTTGTTGCCCTAAGGATTATTCTCTTAAACAATGTACAAGATCGTTCTCACGTTACACTGAAATTGAAGATTCTTCTGGCAGTGAAGATATAGCACTTATTAGTGATGAATCTGATGGTGAGCTCCCAATTTAATTTTTTCTACTATAGTATTTACACCAGTTATGGTGATACCGCATTTGCTATTTCCTAATAAAATGTAATTAAGGGAACATCAATGTACAATACATGTATCAACTCATCTTGATTTGGCCCCCAATTTGATGAATTCCAACAACACCCTTCTGCTAATTCAGCAACCTCCAATTTCTAAAGAATAGACTAATTTTGGTTGTGGTGCTCAGTTGAGGTGCGGTTTCATCAAATAGTTACAGTTACGTTAAATTAATTTGATTGATACCTAATTTTTTTCTCTGCAACAGTTGAAACCCATCTGACTGATTCCCTTCGTGAAGAAAAAAAGTATGCAATTGGTAAAGAACAAATAGTGGTTAACGAACAACTTAATGCTCAGGAGGAGCAAACAGCAGCAACTCATTGTAAAAGCCCAGCATATGCTGAAATTGAAAGGTCGTCTGGATCTGAAACTAAAATATTTAGCAAAGAATCTCATGGTAAGCTTTCCATCCAAAAAAAAATCGCAGGCTTAGTTTACCTTTACCAAGTGCTCCAAATGCTTGTACCCTTTATTTTGGCTGTACTGTAAGTTCTTAGTGGAATTTAGAAAGCATCTAGTTTTGTCAATTTCCTTCATGTTATGCAAATATTGTCATGCATGTACTTCCCTGGAAAACAGTTGATTTGCTATTTCACTGAAATGACCCAATTAATAATCAAATTATAAGATCCCAAAAAATGAAAGGTATTGTGATACCAGTACACTGATGGCCAAACCAGAACCCAAATTTGAGATCAAAGTTTTCTAAATTTTGTGGAATTTAATTATCATGTAATGTAATACAATCCAAATAGATTCTGTTACTGAAAGAAGCAATTCACCAGACTCTGATGACAAAGAAAAGGAAGTGTTTGAAAAGGATTCAAGAGTTATTCAAATGAAGGTCCAAAACAAGAAAAGCTTAAAGATCACTCACCAAGCCACCAGTTGTACACAGTTTGAGAAGATCCTCACACCTGCAATGGTGCGAGGTAATAAGATTGTAAGTTCTCTTTAGTTCACAGCTTTTTTTGCAGATTGATAGGGACTTGTCAAAATTTGTTCTTTCTTTCTTTCTTGAATAAAAATTCAACAATATTGAAATTTGGAGGCTGTACTTGATAAATAAAAATTCATGTAAATGTTATTAATCATCAACATCAGTACTTTCTGTCGAAACTAGAGGATAAAACCATCAGAATAGGAAACGCCAAGTGCTCTAAACAAGTTAATGTTCTTTGCCACAAAAGTACAAGTTGGCCAAAAATGTTCACTTGCTCTTTTGCTGTTTTGTTTTTAAAAATAATGTCTCTCAACTCCAAACTATTTTTCATACAATCCTAAATATTTGGATGGTGCACTGCTATTTGCAGGAACCAAGGTAGATGCCAAAGATTTTACCGCATTTATAATATGTTGTAATTTTGTGCAGATTGTTCCAAAGGCATTTTGTGTTAAGAATAGTCTTGTTGCAAATTGCACCATGTTCCTAAAACGAAAATTGGAAGGAAAAGTTGTTCCAAACGAATGGATGGTTCGGTTCTCTGTTGAAGCTACAGTAAACAGGCTAGGGAAGGGATGGAGAATATTCTCCAAGGAAAATAGCTTGAAGATTGGAGACAGATGCGTCTTCCAACTTGTATCCAATGATACATTTCTTGTTGAAACAAGGGGTTTGTCTGAATCCCTGGGTGGAGAAAGCATGTATGTAAATGGCACAGTTGAAGGAATGCCTAATAAAGAAAAGAGGCCTACTCTGCAACAGCATAACTTTCAGAGGGAGCAAATGGTAGGGAGTAGTTGTAAAAGAAATTATTAATGTATGGCTTCAATTTAATTTGATATCAAAGAAATTCTAACTGTTATGGAGCTCATTGATGCATGCAGTTGCCAGCAGAAAGTTTATCAACAAAGGGTGAGACCAAGCCTGGTTATCAGAGAGCAACTTCACCAGACAATGCTTCAATGAAGAAGCAAATCAAACGGGAAAGGACAATCCTGGGGGATAATCTACAATGCATGCGTATTATTAAAGGATACAACCTTAAATCCTACATGGTAGCCCAAGCTTCTTTTATTTCAGATAATTCTGTTTTCAAGTGGACCATAGGGAACAAATGAACTTGATATTTCTAGCTAGTTCCATTAGCACGCACTTGTGTTCTACTGGTATGTGCTAATCAGTACTAGCTAAGGTTCTAACTTCTAAGGCATAAAGGATGCTATTTGGCAAGAATTCTGGATTTTCTTATTCAGAAATATGCTAAGGAAAAGAAAACTGTTTTATTGGGTTAGGAAGCATTAAATATACTGAAATTATCTCAGCCAGTAATCCGATGTCCACTAATGCAGAGCCTTCGTAAGACATTTTGCATGGGAAATGGACTCATCAGTGAGCAAATTATTTTTCTGAAGAGGAGCATAGACGGAAAAACTTGGTCTGTTCAATTCCATCCTAGAGAATCTGAAGGACAGTTACGTGCTGGATGGTTAGATTTTGCAAGGGAAAATCAATTGGAAGAAGGAGACCAGTGCACCTTTCAACCCATGTTTCAAAATACTTTTCAAGTGAATATATTACGAAAAGGTCAAAAACAGGTAGTACCAAATATGTAAGAACACCTCCCTTAGGTAATTTGATAAATGATAATTAAGACACGCCTTTATTTTGCAAACGGACAATTAACCCTACAAAGCACTGTCCAAATGCAAAATGTGTGCCCTGCTATTATTTGAAAATTGTTAGAATCGCTAATTCTAAACAGTAATTTTAAGTTTTTAACTAGTTTGGATTGCATTTTCATATTGGATTGCATTTTCATAAGATTGGCTGAATTTTTTCGCTGGCTCGTCAAGCCTATCGGAACCCTCATTTTCGGGCTTGGGACCAACTATGTAAAACATAGACAGTTTTATGATATCATTTTTCTGTAGAAGCTAGAAAACAGTTCATCTGCATTTTTCTCAAATTATCAAACATTGAGATAACAGTCTCATGAGATCCTCTTCATTTCATGCTTAGATAACCTCCTTGCCGATACAACCAGATGAGACTCCTGTTTATGAAGCACATATTATTTCTGTGAGCACAAAGGCACCTTACAATATGAATTGTAGCAATGGATAATCAGCTCTAGCAAAATTAAGGAGAATAATCTGTTTTTAGCTCTGTAATATAGTGCTTGCATTTTTCTTTCTATTTACAGGCTCTGTACTGTGCCACCATGATGCAATCATTATTTATCCACACGATCTTGAAGTTGAAAATTTGCACTTGTGCTCATTTTTATTTCAGATGTCTGAAAACAATTGGAGAACTGGAAAGGAAACCATTATTGCTGAATCAGAAATTTCTCTGGTGGTGAGACAATACCATCTTACTTGCAACTACATGGTAAGTACATGTCCTACGGGAAAACGTATTATACATTCGTCTTAAAATACATGACCTCCAGAATTGGCCATTGAATGCAATAGGTTTGGTATCAAGTTAAAATATCATGCATGTTTTCTCCGATGCTAGTTTCAAATTGATGTTATTGGCATAACTAAATCTGGTTAGAGTTTAACAGACTGTCAGTTGTTTTGACATCTCCCTTTTTGGGTTCTTGCATAAAATTGGCAGGGTATCCCATTATCATTTTGCCAGAGAAACAAGTTGACATCAAGCCGTCGAATGGTCTTGAAAGCTCCAGACCAGAAGATCTGGCACGTGAACTTCTTCTTTGGTGGTACCAGGGAAGGTCGATTTAGATATGATGGTTGGCGGAGGTTTGCCTCTGAAAATGGACTAAAAGCAGGAGATAAGTGTTTGCTTAAGCTTGTTGATGAGGAGACAATGCTCGTTCAAATCATAAAAGCTGAGTTGTAGTCAGGTCAGATTTATGTTGCAAAAAACAAAATAGTTTTGGAAACAAGTCCTGCACCCCCATGTACTAATCTAACCTTCTTTTGTTAGCTCTTGTTCGTCTTTTAAATTTGCTTCCATGAACTACCTGTTACTCTAGATCAGAACTTGTTACAACTATTTACTATTTTATCCTATTCTAGCATTTAACATTGCTTAATATATATATATTTTTTTTATCTTCCTCTTTCGTGATGAGAAACCCAAATATTGGAATCACTGAACACATCTTTTTACACCCATGTTAAAAATATAAAATAAAAGGCGAGCACGTTCTTTTCCCAATTTACAGATCGCCTGCATGCTTCTTGATGGGAGCTATTTATATTGCAACCTGTAATTATTTAATTGATCGATTAACAGAATCTAGAAACAGTGAAATTTAAGAACCAAAATAAACAAGCCACTACAAAAATTTGCAGCATTTACATCTGACGGTACTGATGCAATTAAGACTATTTATATCAGTGTGCGGATGCTAAAAGGTATTAGCATCAGAGAGCCGATGCAAATGGGCAGATGCAAAAACCCTTAATGCTAATACATATTTGCATTTGATTTGTTATTTGCATCAGCGTTTTGTTTACATCCGATCAAGCAGATGCAAAAACTATTATCATTTGCATTAGTTTTCTGAAGCAAATCGTATTTGTTTGCATGACTAATACTGATGCTATTGTCTACATTAACATCAGTTTTCCTAACTCAAATGTGTCTTTTATTATATCACATATTTGTTATTTGAAACCTAAGTGCTGATGTAATTGTTAATATTAGCATCTGTTAATGTAATGATATCTTCTCTTATTGCATTTGTTAATGTGATGATATTTTTTTATTTTCATCTGTTAAAGCGATATTATTTGCATTAGCATAAACTGACAAATACAAAGTAATAGTGGTCAATGTAATATTTCTAATGATATTCATCACAAATCATTCATTACAAAGCATTCATCACAACATTATCCAAAATCTCCTAAAATGATACCAAAATCTTCCAAAATAAAACTCAAACAACTCCTAAAATCGACTACATATTCAAATCATTATTTTTGTAGATCTCATTATCACATGATGAAGCATCAAAATCAAATAACTCTCAAGGTACTGTTTAGTCTCGCGCCTCTTGAGGTTAGAGACGTACTTCCAGAAATCATACACACTAGTCATTAAAGTACAACTTTCAAGTGTACCTACACACTGAGTTCGAATCTGGTGCTTGTAAATCTGGTGCTTGTTTCCCTGCTTGTCTCGATCCGACCGCTCGATCGTCACGAACGGTTGTGATTTGATTCAGTGGGCAGATGCTTTGGCCGTTAGATGAGTTTTGAACGGTCCAGATCGAAACAAGCACGAAACAAGTAGGGATTTTACGAGCAGCAGATCCGATTCCCTACACACTAGTCAGCTGATTTGAGTTGCACCTTGCTAAGTTAGAGTTCTCAAGTTCAAATTCTATGTCTAGTAATTATTTTTTTAATTAGTTCAGTTGGTTGATTTTTTATTTTATGATTTAAAAATGTACAATATAATTTTCAATATCCGTAAAAATTGACGGCAAGTGTACAATTTGGAACATGAGAAAGCAAATTCATTTGTACTATTTTATGTTGTCTATATAAATAGACAAGTATGGAATCAAAACATTGACGTATTTTATCTTTTCAGCGATGTTTTGGTCAAATTTTATCCAGGAGATCGAAACATCGATATTTTTCATCCATTCGACGATGTAAAGAAGAATTTCATCGATGTTATGCTTCCATCCAATGATGTTTTGTCAAATATTCACAAGTAGTATTTAAGAGATACTTATTTGCACCTGCAAAGCAGATGTGCATCAAAATAGAAAGTATTATATTTATTTGTATATGTCGTGCTGATGTTTTATCAACATATCTTGCCACATTGCATAAACATCACCACTCGTTCATTTTCGGAAATAAAAGTAACTAAATTTATTCGCATCTGCAGTGTTGATGTGCATAGGTATTTGCATCAATCATTCTTATGCAACAAGTTCAAATCATAATTTCAAGGTACGAAAAAAATTTGCCGATGCTAATAAAAAGTGCAGATGCAATTGACTCGTTCCGCATATAAATGTTGCACCTGCTGTAGGGAGCAATGAATTTTTGTCTTTTTTATTTTTCAGAGTGGTGAAATTTCTTTTTAGCATTACAATACGAGTATATTAGATTAGATGAATAATGACCGGGATCCTAGTCCAATGGTCTGGGCAGCTTAAAAGGTTTTCCGGTCTATGCACCTGTTGTAATCAAATATGCTCCTGACGTAACCCCTTAGCAATGCCAATAAAGACGTGCATCACCCACTGATAGATCGCCACGTGTACAAGAAATGACCTCCATAGTCCATAGACCATAGGTCACAGCCTCTCCAAGCAAGAAATGAAGAAATACATTTATTGGAACTCTTATTAGGTTTCTGTTTTTAAACATAAACATTCCAGTCAGTTAATTAATAGTGTCCATACTTTTGTAATGGTTCGAATATTTCATAATAATATAAATATCTCAAGGGAAAAACTTAGGTACACTAAGATGAGTGTTTTTTAGGTACTCCACTCGATCTCTACCATTCCATTGAGATTCGCATCATAAATTTCAATCAAATGGTAGAGATTGAGTGGAGTACCTAGGAAGCACCCATCTTGATCTTGATGTACCTAAGGCCGATATTACGGTTACAATAATCTATCAGCCTAGAGAATTTGCTGTGTTTATTATCCGGTCCAGTCCCTCCGACCATACTCCAGGTCCATCCAACGCTGCTCAATCCTTCCTACCTAGGTCCGATCCTTCATCCTTCCTCACTCCCGATCGAGAATCAGACAGAATCAACCCTCCTTGCTTTTCTCGATCGATATTCGATAGTGTTTGTAAATTGTAACAGAGAGAGAGAGAGAGAGAGAGAGAGAGAGAGGATGCATTCGTTTGCGTACAGAGCGAACGCGGTGTTGACCTTCGGAGTAACTATGCTGGCGGTGATGTGCACCTTGGCCTCTCTCTCCGACAACTTCAACCTCCCATCCCCTTCCTCCGAAGTCAAGGTAACCTTCACCATCCACCTCCTCCCCCCTCGGATCCTCCCAAAATTTGCTCCGGCGGTTGAGCTTATTTGCTTCGCAAGTGGTCAATTGCTTTCATTTTCAAATCTGATCAAGAATCAAAGAAAGCTTAGCTTTGGGGACATTGTGTGTCAGTGTGTGTGGGGGGTTCCGATTCATGAGGGAAGACCTCCAAATTTAGTTCTGTTTGACAATTCGCGGGCTTAAACAGTTGGTTCTGTGGTAAATTGGCCTGTATGTTAATTTTTTGTAGATTTAGTTCGGCTTAATTTAGGGTCTGCTCTATAAGCGCTGCTCTCATTTTTTTCCATTTTTCTTGTAGATCTTGAATATTAACTGGTTTCAGAAGCAAGCAAATGGTAACGACGAGGTAATAGCTGGTTTTCAGATTTTCTTTTTTTTTTTTTAAAAAAAATATGCTTCTTTTAAGCCATTATTGTGCTGTAATTTAAGAGAATCAGTCAAAACCTATAGTTCTTATGTTTGGAGGAAAAGGTTACCCCTCTGATCTTGTTCATTGAATGTATTTATGTTTTATGGCTCATTTTATTGAGATTAACTTTGAAATTTGATGACCTGGCCTAATACTATGCTTGTTGTTGCTAAGACTACTGTTATGCTTACTAGATAAGCTAAAAATGTAATGTGTTTTGGTTTCATTTCATATTTAGTTATATCTGAATGTGGTTCATCATTTAGGTTAGTTTGACTTTAAATGTATCGGCTGATCTCTCATCCTTGTTCACTTGGAACACCAAACAGGTACCACATATAACTTTTGGATTTTGCATAAATAATTGTTATAATACTCTTAAGGCACCTTTCTATTCAGAACGAACTAAATGAGATTAACAACAGGTTTGTAGGTTTTTTTCTATTTTGTGTATTGTATCAGAGTTTGTAACAGTAATATTTGATGTTTTATAGGCCTGTGTTATAAATATCTCCTTACGGGATCCAAAAATGTCTAGTAAATCCCTAATTTATGAAAATATCCAATATCCTTTCTACAATCATCACAAATAATATTCTTACTCTAGTCTGTTAGTTATGTATTTAAAAGAAAAGGAAAAGAAAACGATACTCCAGCTGGCTCTCCTTTTTTGTCAGTTGTATTGCATAAAAAACGTAGATGTGGGGAGTTCAGGAAAATATATCTTCCCTCGATAAGGATTTTGCACAAGGCTGCACAAGAGACACCTTTATTCAAATGAAACTAATTTCACAGTAATCGTCATACTGATGCTGTTTTGAATATTGATTTTTTTTATGATAGGTATTTGTTTTTGTGGCCGCTGAGTATGAAACCCTGCAAAATGCCTTGAATCAGGTATGGTTTTATGTTGATGCAATTCAAAAGTTTTTAAATTTGTTTCTAGAGGTGACATTGAGAATGGTACCTTTTTCATTAATTTATTGTTATGAAACAGTTATGGTAGGTTCACGTCAGTATATTAGAAAACCAACAAGAACTAATTTTTGATTCATTGCATCTGTTCTACTGTTAGAGCCCACTTGGTATTTTTATCTTATATATTTTCTGTTCATCAACATGATAGGTCTCTCTGTGGGATGGAATCATACCATCAAAAGAGCATGCCAAATTCTGGATTCATACAACCAATAAGTACCGCTTTGTTGACCAGGTATGAACATTGTTAGTTATAAACTTAAGTTAGTTTCTTATTTTATCTCTCGTATAGAAGATGATTCCAGTACAATGAATAAAAAATTTAATGCCATACACAAAACCACTTTTGATGTCTGGTTGTAACAATATGCTACCAGAAAGCAGCAAATGCTATGGATAAGAACTAAATGTTTTGGTTTGATGTTTAAGTGGCCAGTCTAAGAATAGACGCTGCTTGGCTGAGGCTATCTGACTTAAATTCTCCCAAAAAGCTTTTCTAGATCTGATCACAAGCTTGTATGCTACAAATATCTCTGTTTATGGCAACACTTTTTTCTGATATGAAGAAAAACTTCTACAGGGAAGCAATATGAAGGGAAAAGACTTTAACTTGACATTGCATTGGCACATAATGCCAAAGACTGGTAAAATGTTTGCTGATAAAATAGTTATGACTGGCTACAGACTCCCTGAAGAGTACCGATAGATATTTCCCTCTACCATTGCCTCAAAAGTTGCATTTTGTTTTACACAAAGCAGCTGGATTATTGTGGGGCATCTTATTAGTTAGTGCCAGGGTCATCGATTACGGAGTTTTTGTGTTTAATTAGGCCAACTCCACGAAAATTTGGTTCTCTAACTTTGGGCCTCTGGGGAGACCGATGAGTTCGCTTTAGAAGGAATGTTTGGTCATATTTGTAAAAACTGCACTTCAATTGTTTTATCTTTTTCTTTTGTTTTTTTTTTTCCCTTCCCTTCCCTTCTCTTTGCGGTCAGCTGCAGAATTTCGTTATCACTCTGTAACATTCTTAAACTAGATATTCATAGTTATGGTTTGGAGCTGGTCAAAATTATTTTGGATAAGAGCTTGTGCAAACCCGCTTGAGCTATATCCTATATGATTGGAGGAATAATAGGAAACTAAATGTTCTTATCATTTTTCAAATCTGTAGAGTAAATAGAATGTTGCAATAAGTTAGGATTCTGGTTTGATTTGAAGCATGCAGTCATGCAGACTCTTTTTTCATTGAAAGAAAAAAGAACTTTGCGAGGAACTTCCGTCCAAAGCTATTTTGGAATATCCCAATATATATTTACATATTAGAGATTAATTGTTCTATGCATAATTCATTGTGCCATTGACTCTATTTACATAATCAGTATGCATGGAATTATACATATTAGCTAATTCATTATGCCATAAAAATTATTAACTTTTTTATGCCATTAACTCTGTTATTATTTAAATAAAAGTTGAAGAAGACGGTCTCTAGAAGTATACAACAATAAAAAAG
Organism: Eleocharis quinqueflora; assembly: GCA_964058865.1. NCBI lineage: Eukaryota > Viridiplantae > Streptophyta > Magnoliopsida > Poales > Cyperaceae > Eleocharis > Eleocharis quinqueflora. The sequence goes on along the minus strand of CAXKVX010001625.1, from coordinate 45,619 downwards.
AAAAGATATATCTATGTCAAAAGAAAAAAGTAAGAAAGGCATCTTGCAAACAGGTCGTCCTGTTACTGTTAGAGATGAACTCTTGCATTTATTTAATAGCGAAAGAACAAAACACAGGTCCACTGACAGTTCTGACATGGCAGATGTCGGGTCCACGTTGGCTGCTATTTGAATACCATATTTTTACGGATTCTGAGTTTCTCGCGATAGTGAGAATTTCAGCAAAAGGTAGATCCAAGAAACGCAAAGATTAAAAAAAGAAAATAAATTAAAAGGCATGAAGAGATTTTCGGTTCCTTTATTAATAAATGAATTCATTTTTTTTTAATGAAAAGTGTAGTTGACGGTTTACAAACATAACAGCATTTAAGATCATTTATGGAACTAAACGCGAACTACACATGGCAAATGATGATTGGCTGAATCCAAAGAGGGCAGGAAAATCCTGCCTACCGGTGGGGAGGAGATTCAGTTCCATTTTAGCATATTATTTAATTCGTTCGTCAAATTCCAACTCTAGTTGAGCAAATTGAAACGATATTGATCTTCTAAAACTAAAATCCTTCTAAATTAATGGTTCAGATCAAATATGTACGGTAATAAAAAATGTACAAAAATTCAGAATTTATGCACGAAAATTTAGAATTTACACCAGAATTATTCTATTTCTTTTGCTAATTAATACTTATTAGTTTCTTTGTAAGATGTGGCATATGCAATCAAACTATGAAATTTACTCTTTTACCAAGTAAAAAAAAATTACGAATCGTCGATGAAATACTCCAACTAGAAATGGACAATTGTCCCTGCAGTTCAACGTTGTTACAGCGTCAGAATCGTCCGCACAATATCTGCTACAATAACGATATCTTTTTACCGTTTTAGACTATCTATTTCTAACTTGAATGACTGATCGTCCAGGAGACACGAATTCCAAATTTAACACCCTAAATAAATTTATTTTTAGAAAAAAAGTTTTCGTACAAATAAAAAATTGCGTAACAGAAGTACAACAAACTTCAGATGTCAAGCAGCGTTACAGACACAGAAACTACAAATAAGAACTTAAATGTAGAAAGGGTGATGCTAACATCGTTACAAACACAGAAACCACAAAAGCAATTAATGCTCTGTTATTTCCGCTCTCCTGCATGTATTTTATATTTATGTGTGAAATCTTTATATTTAAATTTGCAACAAAAGTGTTATGTCCGCCATGTCGCTTCCAAGTATTTATATTATTACAAGTCTTTATATTAGAAATTTTACAGTTATCTTTCAACAAATTTAAATATAAAGACTTGCATGCAACAACATATAGACTTTATTATCATAATATAAAGACTTGCAATTTTTGCACCCGATCCAATTTCGCTTTGTTCTGTCTGCTTTCCTGCATGTCTTTATATTTATGACCGACTTTTATATTACTGCAAGTCTTGATTTTTTTTGCTGCAAGTCTTTATCTTAGAAAATTTTGCAGTAAATTTTCAGCAAATTTAAATATAGAGACTTGCATATAACAATATAGAGGCTTTATTGTCCTAATATAAAGACTTGCACTAATTATGCTGCAAGTCTTTATATTAGAAATTTTGCAGCAGTTTTGTTGCAAATTTAAATATAAAAACTTTAAACATAAATATAAAGACATGCAGTGGAGCAGACAAAGCAGAGCAATAATTATTTTTATCTTGTAATTTGGAGTAGAGTTTTGACAAAACTCAGATGGATCCGACTCGTCCTGACCCGAGGGCAAACCTGTGCGGACCCGTCCAAAAAAATCAGAGGCCAAAGACGGGTTGCAGCTCAGGATTGGACCGGCCCGGACCGATTCGACCCGCCTAACCCGTCTTAACCCGCCATTAACTCGTCTTTAATCCGCCATTAATATTTTCTTTTATTTTTTAACAAATTATTGAATTTTTATATTTTTGAATTATAAAATAAACTTAACAAATTCTTTTTATATTTTTATATTTTTGACATTTTTTTTTGTAACTTTTTTTGCATTTTACTTTGATTTTTTTTTTGGACTTTTCGAAAAACTGGTGACCCAACCAATTTGACCAGGACTGAACCGGACCAGACCGCCTCAAATTCGTCGGTCCGCTGATCCATGGACATAAAACGAATTGCGGCCGGTCTACAAAATTTGAACCCGTGAAAATCGACCCGACCAATCCGTTGGATTGAACGAATTTGGCCCGAACCGGACCATTGACAAATCTCTAATGAGAGCATGTAAGGAGGGGACTAAGAGGATCATTATATTTAATTTTTTTTTTAAAAAAGATTTGGGTAAAAGTGACGAGTCACTAGTTAAAACTTAAAAGTGAAAGAGGGCTTAAAAGCAAAAACGTTCTGAGAGCAATAGTATGAGGCAAGAGAAACGGTGGCAGTTTCGTTATTGTTCTTCAAGCGAAGCCCAAAAACGTCACCGTCAGATAGCAAAACCCGTTTATTTAGGTTAGAACTTAGAACTATATACTTGCGATTTCCGATGCGAAATGAAAAAAAATATTCAAATAGAACCAAAGAAAGTCTAAAAGCGGGTTCCCGGTTCCCCACTTCACTCGAATTCACTATCTCACTTCACACTCCACCTAGAGAGAAAGAGAGAGGCTTCACACTGACACCATCTACTGTTACCTCTCTCGCTCTCGCTCTCTCTCTCTCTCTCTCTCTCTCTAGCACTCTGTCTCTCTCATGGCGGATATCAGCATCGCACACCCTCCCATGGAGCAGCTCCAGGATTTGGAGTACTGTATAGATTCCAACCCACCATGGCGTAAGCTCTCTCTATCTCCCTTCTCCCCCTCCGTTTAAATATAAGGGGAACTTTAATGGGTTTTTAATGTCTTTACCTAAAATTGGAGTCTTCACACTGAAGAGAGAAAAAAAAAATCTGTTCGTTTGTGTCGAAAATATTTAGAAATTTATTTTATGCGGAAATAAACAATATTAAGGAAAAGAAAACATTTTTTTTTGCGTTCATTTGTATAGAAAAGAAAGAATAATTTCCATTTCATTTGTTCAGTTGAAAGTAAAAAATAAAAAGAAGAAAGAAAGAACTCTTATCCCTTGAATTTACATATTATATTTGCAAGTTCTACAATCAAATTTATAATATAACAACACGGTACGACTTACAAATAGTGTGTCGTGCTGCTAATAAGTGAGGGGATCAGAACAGTATTTGTAAGAACACAAGATGCGTGCACGTATCGACATGTGACTCATTTCTCATTCAATAGTGACTGCCAACAAACAATTGCAACATATACAGCCGATCTACTTCTGTCGTCGGGTCTTTGATATCTTGTGCTACTCCACACCTGTGCTTGACACCCATACCAACCATGCCATAAACGTGTTGTTGCTGCCACACCGTAACACTACATGTTACATGTTTTCCAATATATACCCATATGGCCATATATGAGTGTTGAGTGGAATTGCAAAGATGAAATTGGCAAGCCTGGAAGTCAAGATACTGTCTAGAGGCGAGGAATGGGCTTGGCAATGAGGATCATTAAGCCAAATTATTAGCAGTGCTAACTGGCATGTGGAACAGAAATATATGTGTATTGGTAAAAAATAATACAAATAAGGAAGAAATGGAGTGGAAGAGGTCTGATTGGAAGTATGGAGTTATGGGTAATGGAGATCATGGGTGCACTGAAGGTTGTAAGGAGGAAGAAGTGTGTTTTTTGTTTTCGTTTTCTCTCAAAAAAATTAGGAAAACGAAAAGGCTTGTTTTCCATAAAATCTGGAAATCAAATTTTCGTTTCAAACATTCTTTCTGATTAAATGAACACAAGGAAAATATCTTTTTCGCAGAAAATAAATTTCCGGACTGTTTTCCTGACAAACGAAATTGAGTAAAAACAGGGTTGCACGGTGAAACTGTTAACGACAAAGTATAGGCCAAACTTGATATTCTCCCAAAAAACAACTTGTTGTCGTTAATCTAGCTTGTTTTGAATTTGGACAGACATCAGACATGTTTTCTCTCACCCACATGCATATTTGTACTTTCCCATTCCCATAAGAAAAAAGAAATATATTGTTTGTTTTTTGGATTTTATCCCCCTCAAAGTTGATGTTCAAACCTTGGTTCGGAAGACATTTATTCGTTTTAATATATACATTTGCAGCATGTTTTAGCTGGTCATAAGAAAAGCATATTCTTTTCCAATTTAATATAATAATACATTAATACATACATTAGTTCGGAGGGACAATGAATTTTTTCATACTTCAGAATCTCTGAAAATAGAAATGAGTTCTTTATGTAATAATTGTGATGTGATCTTTCTGTATCTTTGAAGTATTAAGAAAAATACTACCGAGTATTGTTTTATATATCTGAAATTTATTGTCAAAAATTCCCAAAATATGAAAAAAAAAGATGAAGCCTCAAATTATATAGTCTAGGGTGAACTTCAGAGGATGCACATCCACTTACCTAATCTACCATAAACTGATTGTAATTTAGGTTTAGCTATTCATAATCTCCCCCATTTTCTTCAACAGTGCAGTATTTCTCATGGTGATCTTCTTTTAATTTTTCAGCTGAAACTATTTTGCTGGGATTTCAAAATTACCTTCTTATGCTTGGTACAATTGTCATGATACCTACCTTGCTTGTGCCTTTAATGGGAGGGACCGATGTATGTCTACTTTTTATCATATTTGTTACCTATTCAACCACTAGGTATGTCCCCTTCAGTACAGGTTCCAATATTCCATCAGGCAGATGCCAGTACCAGTCCAGTGCTTTGTGAATTAAACAAAAGATGAACATGCCGGAACAAAGAAAAGGATCACACAGTGTTCCTTTGTACCGATTGCTATAATGTGCTGTTGAAAACCTAGCCTGGTCTTTCTTGGTGTATTTTATCTTAATTAATATACTCTGGTACAGGGGGAAAAGATTCGCGTTATTCAAACACTACAATTTGTATCGGGCCTAAATACTCTCCTACAAGCATTATTTGGTACCAGACTTCCAACTGTTATTGGAGGCTCTTTTGCTTACGTCATTCCAATCCTTTATATCATTGATGACTCATCCCTTCAAAAGATCCCGGACCCACATGCTGTAAGTATTTCATCTATTTTGCACTATACCAGAACAGTTTGGTACCAAACCCCAAGATCCGGTCAGCTCCCAACTTTAATGGTACTGTGCCTGGTATGCACATAGTTCTCTGGAAGGTATATACCAACAGGTAGTGTCATTATAGTAATTAAGTTGGCTTCTTCTCTTCATAGAGATTTATACATACAATGCGAGCTATTCAAGGAGCAGTAATAATAGCTTCAAGCATACAAATAATACTTGGATTCAGCCAGCTATGGGGCATCTTTACTAGGTAGCTATTTTTCAATTTCAATGATATTTTTTTATGAAACCTTCTATATTACGTAGACGCAAGTCACATAATTCTTATGACCTACCACTCGCAAGACATGAAAATAATTTACCATCACCCTCACTGTAACCCTGCTTGAATGAGGAAGAAAATAAGGCAGCTTATGAAATTTTACAGAAAATTAGGAGAGGTGCATTAGTATAGGCATTAACAAGTATGTGTGGTTAATTTCAGGTTTTTCAGCCCTCTTGGAATGGCTCCAGTTATTGGCCTTGTTGGTCTGGGTCTTTTTCAGCGTGGATTTCCGTCGGTATAGAATTGATATTTTGCTCTTAAATTGTAGTTCTGGAATAAATCTGAAACAATTTTCAGTCCGTTTAGTTCTATACGGGAACACTAGATTACAGTACATGAGACAGACCCTTCAATTAATTAATTATGGAAATACAGTAGACAGAACCTCTTTGGTCAGGAACCAGATAACTCTGTATTGTTGGGACTCTAGTTGCAGTGAATCCCTAAGAACAAAAGGTAAATTTGTCTCGGAGCATTATTTACACAAGCTCTCTCTTTGTGTGGATGTGTGGGGGAACGAGGGTAAAAATTATCATTTCAGCTTTGGGCTAGGAAAGGGTGTCTGATAAGCCTGATTTCACTTGTCCAGAATAATATTTACAGCACTCGTTCCAAACCATATTGCCTATCATCTTGTCATTTATTTCACTTAACTTGATTATAAATGCTAAAAAAGAAAGAAACTAACACTGCAATATTTTTTTCAGGTTGGAGAATGCGTGGAGATAGGAATTCCGATGCTTATACTTCTTATTGGACTATCCCAGGTAATACCTGTAACCAAAATTTTTTGGACAAACAAGTTCTAAAATATTCAACCAACACTGCATGGTCTTTTTGTTGCCCAATTATCAAATGATAAATCTCCACCTCTTTCTAATCATATAAGCTAGTTGGTGACCACTCATGATTTTTATAGATGCGGTATTATGAACCTTTCTATAGAATTGATGATTTTCCCCCGTGTTTTCTAATAGCACAAGGATATCCACACCAGTGTCATGCTGCATTCAATACTTGTTCCCAGACAGCTCTTTTCCTGAATAATGGGCTCCACTACCTTGTACTTGTGCAGTATGCGAAGAATTATCGGCCATTTAAGAATTTACCAGTTTTTGAGCGATTCCCCGTTGTGATATCTATGCTAGCGATTTGGGTTTTTGCGACTATTCTGACAGCAGCAGGTGCATACAACCACCGACCAGTCAGGACCCAAAACAGTTGCCGTGCCGATCGAGCGAACCTCATTTCTTCTGCCCCTTGGTATTTGCTTTCTCCATGGATTATCAAACCTACAAAAGAAACTAGTACACTTGCAGTGGATGTAGTAAAAACTGTGGGTCATATCAGTATCAGATATGACTGGCATGGACTTTTTTTTGCACCCATCTGTCGTAATTGGTTTGTTAGTTCAACTCTTTTTTGTGAAAAAAAATAATCTGACTTTTCATAGAAATTAGCATCTTAAGGACTTAAACCATACAGTAATTTAAGATGATGTTTATTTTTATTAGGTTTAAATTCCCTTATCCTTTGCAATGGGGCCCGCCGACTTTTAATGCTGGACATGCAGTTGCTATGATGGCAGCAGTACTTGTTTCTCTTGCAGAGGTAACCTTTAATCTTATAATCTCCGCATTCTTACATCAGTTCGTTAATCTAATATGTTCCCTTTGAAAGTTTTTTGAGTATTATCTATATCTCTGAAAGGCCTAATGATCTTATAAATTCAAAGTATATAAGAACTCAAATCAATTTCTCAACCTCTAAGTGATATGTGACAAGGAAAGTAAATCATTTAACATTTTTCTATTTCAGTCAACTGGTGGCTACATGGCAGCCTCGCGACTAGCTATTGCAACGCCACCTCCAGCTAATGTTCTGAGCCGAGGCATCGGTTGGCAAGTAAGACATATTAATTGTTTGTTTGCTATCTATTTATAATATTTCTTTCTTATTCAGTATCAAATCCTTTGAGCATGTGACAAAATTACATATGTAGGGAGTAGCAATTCTTTTGGATGGCCTTTATGGAACATTGACCGGCTCAACTGTCTCAGTGTAAGACTTTTTATTGGTCAATCTGTTTTCCTATTTTCACATGAGAACAAAATATCTATCAAGTACCAAATTGGTTTGTTATGTTTGGAAGTCAATGAGGTGGACTAACTGAAAAATATATTGAACAAATTGAAGGGAGAATGTGGGGCTTCTTGGATTTACCAGAGTAGGAAGCCGAAGGGTTGTGCAAATATCTGCTGCTTTCATGATATTCTTTGCTATTTTAGGTATTCTCTTCCATCTCACTTCTTTGAACATATGATCCCTGCATTCTTACATCAGTTTGTTACATGCACGCAAGCATCAAGTTAAAGAACAAGAACAAAACATTTACACAAAAGTAGGATTACACGTTGGAGATCTAGACAAGAACCAACACAACTTTTAGCTTCCAAATATTCAGTTATAATTGTGTCATTTCAGGAAAATTTGGGGCTGTATTTGCATCAATACCATTCCCAATATTTGCAGCATTGTACTGTGTGCTTTTCGGCCTAGTCAGTAAGTTCACTATATTCTTATATTATTTAAGCAATGCCTTATCTACTATAAATCTATAATCATAAACAACGAATTGCACTAAGACCTCTACTTTTTTGGTTCAACTGGCTTTCCAATTTCTATATGGGTAAAGCAACTTAATTCCTTTCTTATTGCAGGAAAAGATGCATAAAATCAAGCTATATGCCCGGTTTTATTTGTTTATAAAGTTTGAAACAAATTTTAAATTAATACCAGTAAATTGCAAAATCATTCAAAGTGTTGGCCAAAAGAAAACTATTGTAGATGTTCCGTTCTCCAAGTTAGAGGAACTGGCCACCGAAATAAACATCAAAAGCTGCTTACAGTAATTATTTGACTTCATTCAACATCTTTTGGGTAGCAAACCTATGTTGAATAGATATATCATTTGCCTTTTCTGATCACCTATACTACAATTATAACTTCTTCGACTTCGATGGATTTCAGGCCATTCTTAGGCAAGTTGTTTAAATCCTAATAACATGACAGAAGCTTTTGTTTACATTGTGCAGCATCTGTGGGGATATCGTTCTTACAATTTACCAATATGAATTCAATGAGAAGTTTGACGATCGTTGGTCTTTCATTATTTCTTGGCATATCGGTCCCACAATACTTCGACAACACTTTGGCGACTTCTGGAAGAGGACCTGTTCGCTCAAATGCTGGATGGGTTAGGTTCTTTTATCTTTAACTGTTACTTTGCCTCACCCTTTAGAATTTAGTGCTGATTTAAAACATACCCTGCTAACAGAATACGAAATATCTGAGTATTTTGCAATGCTCCACATTCTGTTGTTTCAGCATGTTTGAAAGGCTTGAGACTGTTTAACATATTTATTTTCCTTTTCTATACTTTATTCTACAAAGGTTAAGGGTAAAATTAAAGAAATATTTCTATAGAAGTTAACTTGCTTGTAGAGTCGAAATAGACCTAGAATGGATTTGTATTATATTTCAATAGAAAACTAAGTTTGAACTAGCCTCTGGAGATTACATAAAATGAGAACCATTTGAACTTAGTCTTCCACTAGCTCCCCGTTGGTACTATACATGGTTTAAAGTATTGAGTTCCATGATAACAGCACCTCCCTCATCCTCCAGAAAAAGTTAAAACTTAATTCTTTTATTCAAAAACAGCCCCTGCTGCAATAGTTACTTCAAACTCAGCTGCCCTGATCATGTTTGCTATCTAAATTTCAAATTTAGAGGACTAAGGCTCTGGAATTGCTTGTGCAGCCTCACAAACAATCATTGTGATTGATTAGGACTGGAACACTGATACAACGAGAACTTTTTGTTTGTTGCACTACATACAAATCTAACATTCGAATTTGTCTTGCAGTTCAATGCATTTCTGAATACAATACTCATGTCTCCGCCTTTGGTTGGAATGATTGTGAGTGTATTTCTAGATAACACCATAGATGTGATGAAGGCCAAAAGAGACCGAGGCATGCCTTGGTGGGTCAAATTTCGCACATTCCGAGGGGACAGCCGAAATGAGGAGTTCTATACCCTTCCCTTTAATCTCAACCGATTCTTCCCACCAACATAACATGCCAAATTAGCAAAAGAAAGTTCAACTCTTTAACAGCTTAACTTTAGTTCGGTCTCCAATTTAAGAGGCATGCGCTTTTTTGTGTCAGAGATTTGCTGTGAGAAGTCATTGGTATCTATAGATTATGTAATGTTAAACCATGTTTTGAAAATCGTTGCATTATTAGCAAATGGAAAGTTGTAGTTTTATCTTTCAGTCTAATATCAAATATAATACAAAATGACGTGAGAGATGTTACATCACATTACATTGACATGACTAATATGACATAACATGCCATGACAACCACGACAGAATAAGTTGTGTGGATGACACATTTGTTAGACAAGTAACAACCAGCTCAATATTATCAAAGTAAATACGAGATTACGTGTTCAACATGATTTAAAATAGTATTCAAAATTCAATGCAGTTTTGAAAAGGATGATCCATTGCGAGATGAAAAAAAAATTAACAATTAAAAGTCTTACATCATTTGATTGGGGGTGACCAAAGCACTGATACTTACTTTTCTATTTTGGCAAATTCGAGCGGATCATCATAGTGATAATGATTTGGAAAAATTTAAGTACATCTAGATAGGTACTTTCTAAGTACTCACTCAATTCGTACAATTTTGTTTGATTACATTGAAATTTGCATCATGTATTCTAATCAAATAATACATATTAAGTACTTACTATCTATTTAGGTGTATTAAATTTTTGTCTAATGATATAAATGTATAATAAATTTATTATGCCACGCTATCCTCCTTCGTATTTGTTTCATAGATTAAGATTTGAATAAATTATTTTATTTCTAGTATCTCAAGGCCATATCGAAATTTATATTCAAGATCTATTTACACATGACAGCTTTTTCAATATATTTTCCCTCTTTTTACCAAGAAGTAAATTCCATTATCCAATAATGGAATGAACATTTAAACTAGAACTTGGAAAATTGTTATTTTCTGAACTCTTGACAATGAAATATAATGTGATCATAATTACCATTAAGAAACATCATTGATCTATTATGAAAGAAATACACAACTAAATTCCACTAATAACATAAAAAATGAAGTTTGGAGGCAAAATTTTGCGAGCATTCTAACACTAAAAGGAGTCATTTACCAAGTAACGCCTTTCAAGGTCTTCAAGACGTGTACCAAAATCAGATATATGCGTGCTCCATTGTTTCATGCTCCATCAGAGCTTCGAATCAAATCACCAGTTCACCACACATCTTGCGGTACTTGCAAACCCAATTCGCAAGTGGAATCCTCACCATGACAAAACCCTAGCTCTCCACAATATGCTTATCTTCATCTTTCACACCCACCTCATTTGAATCCGGTATAGGAGTCTTTTGCTCTGGCTCCACAGCATTCCCATCAGCATTTGAGCCATGATTCTTCAAAACCACATTAATATCCTCTTCTGATGCTCCAGCCATCTTAAACCTCTCCACAGCTGAGTCAAGATTCCTCTTCCACCCATCGAACCCTAATTTATACTCCACCTGAGATCTTTCAAACAACAAGTTTCCCCAGAACAAATGAATTTGTTGCTGCATCACTGCTGCTTGCTCAGCTGCCTCTTCTGGTGTCAGCTCCATACCTTCTCTCTTGTTCTTCAGTATCTCCTCCTTTTTGCTGACATGTGGATCTTTAGTCTCTTGCATCCTCTTCTCTTCGGCCTTCTCCCACATTTCAGTCGCCTCCCGCATTTTCAACTCGGCGCTATTAAACAATTCAATAGTTTCTGTACTGTCCCAACTTGCTAAATCAACCTTGTCAGCGACAGCGAAGGACCAATGGAGCTTTGCCATTTCAAAATTCTGTTGCCCCTGGGCAAGTAACCCTTCATAAAAGTCTGGCTTAATTTTCAGTGCTCCCTCATACTTTGACCCAGCCAGTGCGAACCGCTCCCGTACCCAGTCATATGCAGTACGAAGCTGGGTTGACATTTCCTCTTTTGGGGCATTTTCGTCAAGTGGGATTCTTTTCCGTGCAGCACACATATGTACATTGCCCCAGTTGAAAAGAGCTAGCGCCGCAACCTCTTGAAACTTAGCTGCAGCCATTTCAAACAAGCTCTGTGCCTCTTCACTCGTTACCGTGTTTTCAAGCGCCTCAGAGCATAGCTCCATGCCGAGCTCATGTAAGTCAACATGAGCATCCGGGTCAATACCAATTTGCGTGCGAAATAGCTCAGCAAATTGGAGGAGCCAATCATCCATCTCGACTTCATTGCACTCGGCATGGCCATATCCCTTCTTTCCATCTTTAGTCAAAGCTTTGCCTTTTTCATTAGTCATTAACTCTTCTAAACCCCCATCTTTCTGGGATAGCTCTTCTTTTTCCTCTGGTTCTTCCTCTTTCTCTTCTTCCTCTTCTTCTTCTTCGACAAGATCTTCCTCTGTAATTGCTGGCTCTTGCTCAGGATCGACCTCTACAATATGTAGTCTCATCAAGGAAAGCCCCTTTTCTTCTTTCCCTTCCTCCGTCTTTACTGCCTGGTCGAGAGATGATTCTGCCAGCCTCAGCTCTGGTGTATCAGTAATGGTAACCAGATCTCCATCAGAATCCCTGTACTTGATCAGCACAGATTTTGATGAAGGAAACCTCTTTGCCACTATATCTCTCAACACCTTGAAACTACATTTCTCTGGCATCTGAGCCAGCCTTATGTCATGGTCGTATACCAGCTTCAATGACCTATAACGAATGGGCACTACATTCAATGCCATCTTCTTTTTCTTTCCGCTCGGTTCCACCGGTTCCGATGTCTCCAAAATCTCCAGTGTAGTTGAAATCCCCTTTGTTGGTGCTGCAATATTGAAAGCAACCCGATTGGGCTGAGAATTAGTAACCAAAGGAGAAACTGAACTAAGACCACCACCACCAACAACACCGATGCTCGATTTATTCACATTTGCAGCTGCTTGTTTCTTCGGTATTGATCTAGAAGGAAGTGAAGGACCGAGTCCAGCCACAACAGCTGAGGCCCCAAGAGCAGCAGGGGAAGGCCTGCTGGTACCAGGGTCAACAACACCAGTGGTTGCAGGGGAAACAGCTTGACGCAATCGTCGTGCCAGGTCCAAGGCATCCTTGTTCTCAGAATGAATAGTTAGAAGCATCTGCACATCCTTGAGTGCAAGGTCGTACCTTTTGAGAGCCTCGAGGGCTTTTGCCCGGCGGAGAAGGGCCCGCGGGAAGAGGGGCTGAGCCTGGAGAGCAAGGGAGCACTCAGTTGCAACGAGCTCATGGTCAACGGGGCGGATCTGCATGAGGCATGCTGCTCTGTTGGAGTGGAAGACGGCGCGGTCGGGGTGGTTGCGAGGAGTGAGCTTCAAAGCGAGGTCGTAGTGTTGGAGAGCGGCGGCGTAGTCCTTGGATTGGAAGAGGCGGTTACCTTGTTCCTTGAGCTCGTGTGCGCGGCGGAGGAGAAGAGAGGGGTCGAGGGAGCCGTTGGCGTTGGGCGGAGAAGCGGAGGGGGAGGGGGAGGGGGAGGGGGAGGGGGAGGGGGAGGGTCCGGCGACAGCGGCGGTGGCGTCCGTTGGTGGTGTGGAATGGTTTCTCTTCTTTCGGTTGCTGGATTTTCCCATTTTGGAATTTGGAAGGACGGAGACGGAGGTGAAGGTGTGTAAGGTGGGGATCCGATTAGGAACCCTAGTCATGTAAGATTGTATTGTGCCCGTTGGATGATGCGATGGGAGAGTTGTAGAACGTTCGATCAACGACTCCTGGTACCCCGTAGACTTTTACCAGATTGCATGGTACTGGGAGCCAATTTGTATAAATAATATTGTTTTTTTTGTTATTAAATTAAATATTATCATTGGTGTTAAACATCACTAAAGTTAACACACCGGATTTAGTTTTTTGGAAAGCTAAAAAAAGTCGATACATATTGCTGGTGGTATCTGACGCTTATCGGGTTTCAAGTCTCAACTCTGCGAGAACGGAAAGAGATAAATAATTTAGTGAAAAAAAAGACACAAAGGAAAATAACCGCTAAATAGCAAAGATAATTTTCGGAATTCTTAAAGAAACTAATTGTGTTCAAAACTTGATGATTACTACAATGACTATGATCTCTTTTATAGGCAACATGTGTCTTGGTCCCAAAAAAAACAATAACTGAAAAAAAAATAACTAAGGTTGTGCTTCAGATTTCATTTTTGGGAGGGACGGAAAAGAAGGGTATCGAAAATTTTTAATGTCACATGCTCCAGTCAGCTCAATCGGAGGAAGGAAACTACCGTGGCAGTGTATCTTCCACGAGCCTTTTTAATTCCCTTTTGAAAATGTATCCAAATAACTGCCCTTGTCTTCCTCTTGTCAGGTGTTGGTGCATCAGCACCAACATCCTCAGGGACAGGGTCATCATGGGCATCAATTTCTATCATTTCAATCTCATCTTGGGTCTCTTGGTTCAACCTCATGCCCATGCTAAGTAATTAACAAGCATCAAGCAATTAACACATATCAGCCCTCTGCTAATATCATGCTAAAGCATTTAAAGTAATTAGCAAGCATCAAGCAATTAGCACATATAAACCCTATGTCAGTATCATGCTAAAACATTCAAAGCAATTAACAAGCATCAAGCAATTAACACATATAAAACCTTATGTCAGTACCATGCTAAAGCATTCAAAGCAATTAGCACATATCAAGCAATTAACAAGCATTAAGCAATTAGTACATATCAACCCTCTGCTAGTACCATGCTAAAGCATTCAAAGCAATTAGCACATATCAGCCCTCTGCTAGTACCATGCAAAAGCATTCAAAGCAATTAGCAAGCATCAAGCAATTAACGAACATCAAGCAATTAGCACATAAGAACCCTCTGTTCATACTCAGTAACAGTAACAAGCAAAGTAGGTTGATGTGTAAAGCGTAAGAGTAAATGTTCATACTCATCAAAAGAGATTTTAGGTTCAGTTACATCTAATGCTGAGTGAGCCATCCTTGCCAGAATGCCAGTAGTCGGTACCAGCAAGTCGTACTGTAACAAGCTGAACACCAGCAAGTCAATACCAACAACAAAACTTGCACAACTTCAAAACACCCAAAAAAAACTAAGGCACAACTTCAAAACACCAAAACAAAACATATATGAGAGAACGATAAAAATACAAGCAAAAGAAATCAATTTTAGGAAATTAGTTACCTTCAAGGAAAGATGTGCTCAGTGCTAGTTCTCTCTATCTTTCTCGTATTTTTTTTATCACTAAAATACTTTATGTCTCTTCTGCCTTCCTCCCTTCAACGAACCAATATATAAGCAAAATCAATCTACCTTCATGATTTCTCCCTACCTCGAGCCTACCTGTTGGCATCATTCTCTCCTAAGTCATTTCCTTCATTCCCAGTCTCACAGCCTCAACTCTCAAGAGTCAAGGCAGCTATAAAATATGCCAGTCTTAGCCTTTTAGAGACTTAGGTCATAATACAGGAGAGTATGTACACTGGAAACTTTGAACAGATCATCGACAACAAAGGGACATGACTACACGAGTCACGACAACCACAGATTTAGCTAGGGAATTTGGGGGAAAATGAAGGAAATGATGAGAGCTCGAGGAAAGGGGACAGATCAGGACCTGGCCACGTCAGATTGACGGCCAACAATAGTGCAATGATAAAGTCAAATTATGCATGCATTTATTTAGGTTAAGTGTGTAATTTAAGCCAAGTTTAATATAATTTAGAGTCAAATAAATAAGTTTTATTACAAATAGTTCAAGTCACTACCTTGCATTGTTTTAATGTAAAAACAGGTATTTGGAGCAAAATGGACTCAATTGGATGCTTTGGAGCTGTCACACCCCAGAAATAATAACTAGCTTAGGGGTGTTAATCCCGCAACGTGTACTTAATTACAAGTACACGAAAGACTTAGTTTGCCACATCAGAAACACAGATAAGATTTATTTATTATATTTAATTTAAGAGAAAGCACACACATTTCACACAGTACATGAACATCCAACAAATATATATATATATTTTCCAGCGTCTATACAAAGTTTACAGCGGAAGCTAAAGAAAGTAAAATACATATGCGAGAGGACGATCCCACCAAAGAACGTGGGAACGACCTCACTATCATACTACAAACTACTCCTAATCAAAAGAAAGCAAAATAAACAAAAAGAATGATCAATCAAAACGAAAGACGCATGGAACTCCATCCTAGCGCTCTCCTCTAGACATCACCAGACTCCTGCTTCTTACCTGGACCCCACAACCACCGTGGAACGTGAGTAATTTATAAAAATTACTCAGTGTGGATTAAGGTCCAGCCTTTGGGATTATATCTGATTCAAGGTTGGACCAATCACATTTACTGAGATTTTCTATATCAAGTTACTATACCTAACTTGTGTATTGTTTAACCATTAATCAATTTAAACAAATACTTAATCTATCCAAAGAGACGATACGAGAAAGAAACCCAAAAATAATATGAAGAATAATAGTATATATAGATAGTAAGGTGGACAATATCAAGTCTTCCAGACAAAGGAACAATTTGTCAAATTAGAAACCCCGATGTAGGACTTCAAGATTCGCCCCCTCAGACAGTTCGAAACCAATAGCCTGAGGGTATTGTTAGGCGGGTCTCAAATCAACCATAGGCCTAACGTATTCATTAGACGGGTCTCAAATCAACCATGGCCCAACTAAACTCTGAGTCTCCAGAACGAAACGCACTGGTAAAATAGAGCGGCTTCATAGAGCACACGCTCGATCAATAAGCGAACCGAGAAGCCTACCCTCACAAAAAGAAAATAATAAATATAAACTCTCGATCTCAGCCGTCATACGGAAATAAGGAACCGGCTACTCGTTTGAAAGAATAATAATAAAATGGGAACTCCCTGTACCAACCAGGGGCCAAAGAAGGAAGCCCTTCGAATATTAGGAGATCTCGAAACATCGGCTAATAGAAATATATAAAGAACGAAATAGCTCCAATACTTCACATATGACACGCATACTCTAAACTGAGAAACCGAACCTTAATCACTCAAAGAGGAAGTATTATAATGCATGTACTAATAAGGATCTTTGGAAATAAAACTCGAACTGGCACTACGAGCCATCAAGTGATGAACACGTTTGATGGGCATCAGCCGAATGTCTATGAAGACAACCCGATATGAATACCCCACGGGCTATGTCAGATACCGTGACACGTAGACGCAGCACGTTGCCCTCAAATCACATCCAACTGGTGATCACCGACCCGACTCTCATCACTCCCGACGAGAATATATATAATATTGATACGTATCTACCTATAAGTAGCTAATAGCTTATACGATTCATATATCGGATCTTACATGCAAGATGAGGTGCAATGACATGCAAGTGCAGGTTGGTCTCAATTAATGGTACAGTTACCAGCATGTAAGAATGACAGTTCAAGTTCTACGGGCCTGATTAACAATTATTGGTAGTTTGGTACTGCAGTTCAATTTAGGTAAGTCTGGTAGGTCATAGTTAAGAGAGAAAGGAATATAATCCCCAGGAATCCACACCTGAAAAGAAGCGTGAGCTACTCTAACGGGAGATCTGCTGCGTCCGCGCTGGGATCAGCGTCGTCAACGGCATTATAGAACTAGCCCACAGTGTGGGTCCGAGTCCACTAAGTCTCCTATTTATATGTTTCGGGTTTGTTTGGTTAGTCGAAGGACTTGTAAATTAAGTGAAATTAAATGAAAAGGTAACGGCGTTTGAGACGTCCTTGATGCTCCTAATTTAATTTACTCAATAATTTAACTTAGTCAAATCTCGCGTGCAGTGTCCTTGCTGCACAACGAGTGTATGTGGATCACATGTTCTTTTCTTTTTATTTAATTTAAATATTGTTCTAAGTGTGTTTCTATTCCCGTTAATTATTATGACGTTAGGATGATAATTTGCAGAATGTAAATAAAACACATCACTATGAAAGCATGTTATAAATTCAATTACTTTTAGTTGGACTTTTATTTGAAACAAATCAAAGAATAAAATAAACTATTAGACTATTTATAGATGCGTATTTAATATTGTGCTTATAGAGAAATTGATCAATATATGTTTTATTGTGATTAAACATTTACTTAGGCATAATTAAGTGTATTTTATATGTATTGTATTTAATATTACTTATATATTTACATGTATCGTATTTAATGTATTACATGTATTATATGTATAATCTTACTTAGTCCAATCATGTTGGTGATGTGCAATATTTTATTAATATATATATATATATATACAATATATTTAATGTGTTTTATAATTAATTAATCGTGTTATTATAAATATTTAATTAATTTAATCGTCGCGTATAATTGTAAGTCAAGTGTCAATATGTCAGATACGATGTCGTACCTAACCAATTATTCTACCATATAGCTATGTCATGTATTATCTGTTATATTGTTTTGTGCTAAATATAGTATAGAAAAATATATAGAAACACAAGTTGGTTAATTTTAGTTTATGTTAGGTTTGTGTTAATCATGTGTGAGATCAGAAGTCCGTACTTGTGCATCATAGCCGAAGCTCGTGCTGCACGAACTTATGGTCGTCATTTCCCGAGTATACCTTTCTCGACCCTTTTCATTTTTGGGTCTAGTTACTAAATACTTTTGGGCTAAACCTCTAACTTGTAATATCAGTTATAATACTGTTTTGGCCCAATTAGGGTCAAGGCCCAAAAATATCTAGAACTGTATTAATTTATTTAAAATCTTATCCAATCGTCATGTAGTATCTGTTTTGGTCCAACGGGCCTAGGGCCCAAAGGCCCATTTTATTTATGTGCAAAAAAGGTCTAGTTGGCTTTAAAAGCCCATATGCGTTTATGGGCTCATATAGTTATAAGGGTCCATTTAAAAGTCCACTTAATATTTTTTATTTTTTATTTCTAAGCCCAGTATGAAATTAAGGCCCTAAGGCCCGATAGACTGAGTTGGGTCCAGTCATCACTTCTGGGCCAATTTTCAAGCAACACGAAACAAACACACAGCCAAGGCCAACAGTAGAAACGCAAGGTCATCAGCACTGCTGCACTGGTGTTGGCCACACCAGTGCTGGTACAAACTGGTACCAGTGTGTTTAGGTTACCAGCAAGCTAAACACGGTCCAGAATTTTACTAATACAGTGTTCTCCCTCAGTAGGCTCAATTTAAGGGTGCCAATAAGGGTCCGAACCCAAATATTTCACAAATCAATTTAGCTATTTATTTGGTTCTGGCAAAAGTTCATATCAAAGTGAGACCAAATCAGAAAGTTTAAACTAAAGCCCCATATAGTCCCAACAACGAAAAGTATCCATTAGCAGAACCAAGCCACACATAAACAACGTATCAAGCATCAACAACAAAGAAACAGAACAAAAATCGACAGCAAAAGAGATGCGAAGTTTTAGGGCTTTGTTCGTTTACCAGAGGAATAAAGAGGCAGCGGGAACCAGCCAATCAGATGTGTATTGAGGTTGGGCTTTTTCCCTCGTCTTATCGACCTCAGTCTTGCAAGCACCATGCGTTCCTCTAGAGTTTGATCTCGTGGCTTAGCCACGAACTTGGAGGTGGCAGGGGTCTGGCCAAAGGGTTTGACACGCGTCTCAGCCCACTATTAGAGTTTGCAGCATAGAGACCAGGGAGCGAGCGAGTGAGATCGGTGGCGGTATTGAGGGGGTGAAACCTCATTCTGTTTTCCTTGTTTCTATCGAAAGGGAGACGAAGGGAGGTAACCGAGAGTCACAGTGGAAGAATAAAATAAGGAGGAAGAGAAATCAGGGGAGATCTCGGTCTTTCCGAAATTCAAGAGAGAGGTCCAACGTGAGAGAGAAGAAGGAAATAAAAATGATCGAGGGTGTCGGTGTGAAGGAGAAGAAGAGAAGAAAAGAGATGGGACAGAGAGTGATGGAAAAGAAAGGAGAAAAAAGAGAGAGGGAGAGAGACGTGGGAGAGAGGGATGTAGAGAGGGGGTCAAAAGGGGATATGCGGATTTCTCGGAAAAAAATAGGAGACGGGTGAGAGAGATCAACATAGAAAGAAAGATAGAGAGACGAGGGAGATGGGACAGAGGAGAAAGGAGATGGGAGTGAGAAGACGGGAAATAAATGAGAGATGTCAGTAAGAGAGAGAAATATAGAGATGGGTATCCCGTGTGGCCTCATTTTTGGGCCAATTTGTGTGGCAACACGCTGCGAGGCACAAATATGACCCATTCGGTCTTGTAGGATGGCAACAAGTAATTATACTTAGATGTTGAGAGCTATTATGTAAATTGGATCATGTTACGACGAACATCGTGAGTCATTTGTGTTGCAAGTCCTGATGAACTTAAAAATGGGTCATGTGACTCGTCACATGATTTCCGAAATATATTTTTATTTAATAAATGTTTCGTTAGTTTGTCATTAACTATAAATAGGGATTTTAGTGTATGGATTTGTATTCCAAAATTTTAAATTTGTATTATCATTTATGCAGGCATTTATTTGCTCACCTTTGCTTACTTTAGAGTCTGTTAAGTAATGATCTCTTTCAATTTTCATTTTCATTCTTATATCGTTTCACTTAGTTATAAATAAACGTTTAAGTGCATGTACATTTTTGAATTATTACATTGCATGAAATTTGAAAGGACGAATATAACTTTGAAAATTTATTAATTAATACTTTGGGATAATTTCGAATATAGTAGTACAAAATGTGAAACTTGTAATTTAAAATTTTGTCCTAGCTTATGGGTATATTACATTTCT
Organism: Eleocharis quinqueflora; assembly: GCA_964058865.1. Classification (NCBI taxonomy): domain Eukaryota; kingdom Viridiplantae; phylum Streptophyta; class Magnoliopsida; order Poales; family Cyperaceae; genus Eleocharis; species Eleocharis quinqueflora. The sequence continues at coordinate 25,244 of CAXKVX010001625.1, read as the reverse complement.
TTTAATTATTCATTCAATTATATGTGAGAATCTATTACATAAATTTTCCTTTTTAATGGTTCGAAATTTGTAAGTTACCAAATAAAAGGTTTATATTTTTACGTGTTTTTCCTAAGTTAAATTAGAGTTAGAATCTAGATAACGATAGCTTCCTTGATTAACAAGACAATTATTTATAACAATAATTATCCAAAATGGTGGGTTTTACAGGAGCAAATCAGGATGCCGGTTGGAGCAATTGGACCATCTGCCAGGTCAATTGCCGTCGTAGGAACCATCATTGCGGTCGCAATCAACCTCTACAAGTCACAAAGAGCAGTTCCATCTTTATTGCGCGCACAAGGTATATCCTTGCGACCGCAATATAAGTTGGCAAAGCACACAGAGGTGTTGCAATTACCACCTAGAGTTCATTGCGGGCGCAAGCCCATTTATTGCGGCTGCAAGGAATGTTGGCAGAGCACAACAGAAGCATTGCAGTTTCCACCTCTACTCAATTGCGGCCACAAAAACACATATTGCCCCCGCAAGACATCATGCAGAACGTGACAGAGAGGTGTTAACTCCAACTTACAGCTTTATTGTGACCGCAAGAGAAGTTATTGCCCCCGCAAGACACTTGCGCAGAAGCACAAAAAGCCAGTTTTAGAAGTTTATTTTTAGGATTTCGCTTTCTTATAAATACACGTAACCTTAGGACAACATCATCACAAATTTCAACCAGTTAACAGAGGGTAAACTTAGGATTTTCACAGAAAGAGAGAGAGAAGAAGAAGAATTTCAAGCCTTGAAGAAGAAATTGGTTGTATACCTCTATCTTTCTCTATTTTTCTTTATATCTCTTTATTTGATCATGTTTAGCCCCTTAGCCATGTCCGGCTAAGTTTGTATTAGAGCTTTGTTAAGATGACTTGAAACTCTGGTTGCAATACTTGTTTGAGTAATGAAATTTCTTGTTTGATTCTATCATTTGCTTTCTATTTTAATTATTGCAATCTCATGAATTGTTATCTTAGGGTTTAGAATTAAATCTTGATTGTAGAAAGTAAAGTGATTAATTAGCTAGTATTGAGAGGTGACGCTAATGGATTGCAAATTTTATCTTTATGACTTGCTTGTTATTTGAATTATTTGAATTTAAGATTTGATATTTGCAATAGAGATATTGGATATTAGATCTAGACCATAGGAAGTAGGGTAATTAACGAACTAAGGACCGAGAGGTGACGTTTGTTAATTACGGGTTTTAGCTAAGTATTCTAATGAACTGTACTAAGTAACGAAAGGTGAGATATGATGAATTAGGATATAGAAATATCGCTTGGTACCAAAATCTGAAAATCGTACTCTCATAATATCAAGAAATTAATTATCAAACAAGTATCAACAATTGTGGATATTACATCTTAACAAGTCCTAATCAATTTGTTAATTGAGTTAGAATTCACAATAGAGATATTGGATATTAGATCTAGACCATAGGAACAGTGGCGGACCTATGCTTGGGCAAGCCCGGGCACACAGTGGCGGACCTATTCTTGGGCAAGCCCGGGCAAGTGCCCGGGCTTGATTTTCAAAAAAACGCGAATTTTAGTGTATTTTTAGTTATTTTGGTAGTGAAAAAATGAGTTTTTAATGATATTAGTGGATTTTAGCGAGTTTGTGCCCGGGCTTGATCTCAACCTCAGTGCCCGGGTTCAATTGTGCCCGGGCTTAAAAAGCCTCTGGATCCGCCCCTGCATAGGAAGTAGGATAATTAACGAACTAAGGACCGAGATGTGACCCTTGTTAATTACGGAGTTTACCTAAGTATTCTAACGAATTGTACTAAGTACCAAAAGGTGAAATATGATGACTTAGGATAATTAGGATGGTATGAACTTAATGGGTCTTGACTAGTTTAACCAAGTACCGAAAGGTGAAGTCATAACTAGTGCAAACACTATATCTAAATAGAAATATCACTTGGTACCAAAATCTGAAAATCATACCCTCATAATATCAAGAAATTAACTACCATACAAGTATCAATAATTGTGGATAGTACCTCTTAACAAGTTCTAATCAATTTGTTAATTGAGTTAGAATTCACAACAATCTTTAGTTTTAGTTCACAATCACAAACCAACCCAAATCTGAAACCTTTCTTCTTGCTTTTCTTTCCGCTTAAATTAAATTTGCTAAAATCTGAAAGTTTAAATCTGAATTGTCCCTGTTGAATCGACATCTAAGTACTATAATAAACGGTTGTATATTTGCAACCTCTATCTAACAACTAGAATTAGTAAAACTATACAACATGCACTGGAATAGATCATCGTCAACACTGGACAATTGCGTGCAACGGTGCAAGCGTGCAAGTTGCAATGGTGGAGGAGACAGAGACAAAAGAGAGCAAGAGACTAGAAAGCGTGCGAGAGAAAGACAGATGAGCGGCGCTGTGGAAAACGAGTCTAGGATTTTAGTTTTACCCTCGTTTACTCCGCCATCAACTCTGCTATCGAAATTATTTCAAATCCGTAGAATTCACTACGAAACGAAAGAGATATATCAACGATTACGAAAGTGGGCATTCTGTATTCAGTTTCGTTCCAAAAATGAAATGAGCTGGACTACTGTATTAAGTCTCATTCCAAACATAGTATAGACTGGACTTCTGTTATCTATTTCGTTTTTTCCAAACGAAACAGAATAACGTTACATGAGTTTCCGTTTACTTCTGTTATCTATTTCTGTTATCTATAATAAAATATTTAGATAAGTATAATGACTTTATATGAATATAATAAAGTGGACGGCTAACTTATCGTATGTGCAATTGTGCATATCTATCCCTTGAATAGTACATATTATGATATTTCTTGCGTCGATTGGATACGCGGGTTGGACGCGCTTCCAGGGGTCCCACACACTCTGCTCTGTCAGCAAGTCGGAATCAGGATCGTTGAATATGAAGAGAAGAAATCACAGCCGAACACAAGTTGAATTTCAATTTATCCGCTGAATTAGGTCTATTTTTTGTAGAGGTGGCAAATCGGGCGGGTCGGACGGGTTCGGGTTCGGATCGGGCGGGTCGGGTCAGTTTGACTTCAAAAGATTATCGGGTCACGGGTCTGATCAGGTCGGGCCGAATCGGGTCTCGGGTCATCATGCATTGGTATTTGTCGGGTTTCGGTTCTTTCGGGTTCGAGTCGGGTCAGATTTCAATTATCTAGTTTCAGGTATTTCTCGGGTTTCGGATCTTTCGAGTTTGAATCGGGTCGGGTTTCAATTATCTCATTTCGAGTTTCGAGTCTTTCGAGTTTTAAAAGATTATCGGGTCACGAGTCTTATCAAATCTGGTCGGGTCGGGTCTTAGGTCACGAGTCTGATCAAATTTGATCTGGGCTTTTAGGGGTAATCTAGTCCAGACATGTTTGAAATAATAAAAAAGATGTAGTTCTTATGACAAAAAAAATTAATTAATGCTTTACAATTCAGAAAAGAGAAACTGCCAAAGATTTAATGTTTAAAGTAAATTTGTCAATTGGACCTTGCATATACTTAATTTGATGGGTTTTAACTACCATTAGATAAGTTTAATTATTAAACTAAATTAATATACTAGTTTTCATGCAAATGTTATCATTTAATATTTTTACTTATTGAGAGCATGAAAGCACAACTCATTTACATCTAAAAAAGAAGCCACTCGGATTAAAAAATCAATCAATGTGGCATGTTCTGATACTAAAGTGAAATGCTACTTGACAAGTCAATTGAACAAGTGTTCTTATAAAAAAATCATATAAAAACAAATAAACAAATCCATCAAATAAATAGTAAAAAAAAGTTTTTCCAATTTATAAAAGATCCAGAACCATTAAATTTTTAACTCAAAATAAATTAGAGAATTTAATATTCCATGATGTAATAGTTCACATAAAAAATTAACTAAGCAGAATAGTAGTTAAAATTAAAGAAACAAAACGAGTTATTAATTTATAATTTAAACATGGATCTGCCATTCTGAATGAATTGGATGTCGAGTCATCTGATCTCAGGTCTCTAACATGTTATGTTTGGGTCAAGTTGGGTCGAGTATCGGGACATCTGGTGTCAGATTATCTCAGATTGCGGGTTATGTCGAGTCAGGTCAGGTCGGTGGGTCATGTGATCTCGGGTCATTTCAAGTTTCGGGTCATGTTGGTCCAGGTCGGGTCGGGTATCAGGTCATCTGATCTCGGGTCTTTTCGGGCTTCGGGTCATGTCGGTCCAGATCGGGTCGGGTATCGGGTGATTTGATGTCGGGTATTTTCGGGTTTCGGGTCATATCAAATCAGGTTGGATCAGGTATCGGGTCATCTGATGTCGGGTCTTTTCGGGTTTCGGGTCAATTCAAATCAGGTCGGGTCGGGTATCGAGTTATCTAATGTCAGGTCATTTTCGAGTTTCGGGTCATATCGGACTACTCTAGGTCGGGCAGGTTCGTCGGGTCGGGTCGGGTTCTGCCACCTCCAATTTTTTGGTGCACGGGAAAGCCCTCTAGTTAGTATGTCAATGTTTGAAATATTCAACACTTAATTTTGATCCAGCATCAATGATTCTATTTTGTAAATTCAAATTCTCAATCATTCTTTAAGTAAAATTGAAAATATTTTTGAATGCAAAGTCTAAACGCAGTATTCAGATAATACTAAATATAAAGTAAACTAAAGAATCTGAATGTAGTGTTCACATGTAGTTCGATTTTTTTTGTTATATTTAAATTTTTTAATGCTTGTGTTTAGACAACAATTTGGGTTCGTTTGGCAAATCAATGAATAACACTAGAATAGTGGTAAAAGTAGAATAGTTTTTAGAATAGTGTAATTTTGGAAGAGTGGTAGAAGAGTGATATTCTTGACTATTCAGTGTTGTTTGGCACTTGTCATTTGAAATAGTTTAAGTGTTGATAATTATGATAATAATGATGAAATATTAATACTAATAAAACTAATAATAAATAATAATAATAAAAAATAATAATAAAATAATAAAATAATAAAAATAATGATGAAATATCATAATACTAATAAAATAATAATAATAAATAATAATATAATAATAATATAATAATGATAATCGTAAATAATAATAAAAATAATAATGATGAAATATTATAATCCTAATAAAAATAATAATAATGATGAAATATTATAATACTAATAAAATAATAATAATATAATAATTATTATCATAAATAATAATAAAATAATAATAATGATAAAATATTATAATACTAATAATAAATAATAATAACAATAATAATAAATAATAATAAATAATAAATAATAATAATAATAATGACGAAATATTATAATTCTAATAAAATAATAATAATAATAAATAAGAATAATAATAAAATATAATAATAATTATCATAAATTATAATAAAATAATAATAATGATGAAATATTATAATACTAATAATAAATAATAATAACAATAATAATATTAATAATAATAATAATAAATAAATAAAAATAATAATAAATAATAATATGTGTTATATTCAGTAATAATAAAATTAAATAATAAACAGGGTGATATATATAATAAAATATTATTAATTACTAAATATAATACAATACAATCAAATACTAATTACTATTTCACAATTGCTAAACCGCTAAACCACATAAAATAGAATGTCACTCTATTCCATTAAACTGAATGTGCCAAACGGACTCTTTGGGTTTACAGAATAGTACCATACGTGTTATATTTTTTTAAAACACGTCGGTTTGTTATTCTTGTCTTTTGTAGGGTCAGGCAAAAAAAAAAAAATTAAGACGGCTGCACCTAATTTCTTCCTCTGATCTCGAATTCTCGATTAGGACTGCCAAAAGGAGAGAGCATATTTTTGCTCCGATGCGAGAAATTCGCAAGAGCCTTCCGTTGTTGCGTGGATAGTAGTTAATATCCGTTCATAACTTGTACTGAGATGCTCATACCTAGTTCCTCCTTTGAATTGATTTGTTTTACTTCTTAGATTCTCAGTGCACATACGTGCCTTTCTTTGGAGGAAGAGATATGTCACAGAAAAGACATCCAGACGATGGAAAGGAGAAATCAGATCAGATCCCACAGGAGAAGCGGCCAAAAGTTCCATCTCTTAGACGGTTTGTGATTTTTTTCAGCTTTCTACCTTCTTTTTTGGTTGATTATGTTATTTTTATTTCACAACTCTTTACAATAACGTTGTTGACCATAAATTAAGTCATCTGCCATAATTTAGCATCTTATTGATCTGTGTTATTCATGTGTTATTCATTATCAGCACTTACCAATTTGTGCAATTTGTAATGGAAACTCATTGTTGTGGCTGTTAAACCCTAAAAATCAAATTAAGAGATTTTGAAATGAGAGAAAGAAAAAACAATCTCTGCTCAGATCCTGGCTGCTGAGGATCACATACCTGTCAGCAGTAGGGCCATTAATACACCAGAACTTAGCCTACATAAGTCATGCTAGTACCTAACATTGCAATACTTAAAGCTGCATAGGAGCTACTGGCATGATTGCTGCACAGCAGAAGTTGTGGTATGGTAATCTTATTGTTGTTATTTATGTTGCTAATATCAGACTAAAATGATGCCTGATCTTCAGGGTTGTACATGATGTTATGAGAGATGAAAATATCAAGAAGTTTCTTCATGCTTTGGAACCAGTACTTCGAAGAGTAGTAAGTATTATTATTTCCAATGTGTATTACCTATTATAGCAGCTGGTTATATCAGTTTGTTGTACACATTCAGAAGAGTCAAATTTAGGTGAAAAATTCAAAATTTAATTTAATATTATTAAAGCAGACCAATATTTGCAACTTCAATGACTCTTACTCGGAATCTGTTCATTTGAATTTCCTCTTAGGTGAAGGAAGAGGTTGAATCAGCCCTTGCAAATCATTTCAACTCAGTTGCAAGGTAGGAATCAATCCTCTTTATGTTGAATTTAAATATCCTACCCTCTTTAATAAGCCTTCTATTGCATCCAAATGAACTAGGAATGAAAATGGACTTGCATGCGGCTATCTTTATAATCCTGTAGATTTATCGTCCTTGCACTATAGATTTATTGTCTGTTTGGCTGCAGATAGGTGCAAAGTGGAATTTTGCTGTGAGTAGCATATAATAAAATCTTAAACCATTATAATTGAAGATGCAACTGGTGACTCGAAGGGCCAGAACTCAAAGCCACTGTAGTTATGTTATAGAACACTAAGGTCACACATAACAGTGGGACACTTATGTTTTTTTCTCCTGCAAGTAAACCAAAATTGATTGCCATGGATGCATATTTGTTCTCCAATCCTTTACCCCAAAAGCCCTTTGCGATGGTCAAGGCTTTTGATGAAAATCTGGATGTTGCTGGATTAGAACACAGCTAAATTTTGCATCCCAATTACTTGAAATTATACTCTACTTGAAATTTTAAGTAAGCTACACGCGTACAATATAAATGCTGACGTCAGATAATATCCCACTCTTAATCTACCCTAATGATACAGAATCATAAAAAAAATGTGCTGATATACATTTATAAATCCTGTTTGTGATGGTATTTTATATGTTAGTTGACTATGATTCCTTGTGCTTGATTCTTTTAAAAGCTTCTTCAAGAAAGGAATGTGAAACAAGGGGCTAGTGAGCTAGACAAGTACAGTTTACATTACTTATTATAATATGCAGCCCAAATGTAGTCGAGCAAAGTTAGAATTCCCAACTGGGGCATAACTCTTTACTCTATATGATATTCTTAACTCTATCACAAATGGCCTAGTAGTCTATGGTAGCAAACTAGGATGACTTTAATGTGGTCATGGGTTCAATCCTCCATGAGTACAAAGGTCTGCATCCCGTTAAGAGGCATTTAGTAATAGATGTTGGGGGGTTTTGGGAACCCCTATATGTTAAATATATATATATATATAGAGTTAGACTATTGTGAAAACGTTTGCATTTCGGCCGAAGTGCAAAAGTTACACATTTTATAATTTTTTTGAGTTGCTCAATAAATTCTCCATCTCAAAATTTTGTAGGAAATCAAATTTCATGATTTTTGAAGCTTTTTAGTTATTTTTTAAATATTTTTTAAAAACATCACTGAAGAGGTAATGTTTATTTAATATTAAGCTAGATTGTTTTTAATAAATATTTAAAAAATAGCTAGAAAGATAAAAAAATCATGAAATTTGATTTCCTACAAGATTTTGAGAAGAAGAATTTATTGAAAAACTTAAATTGAAATTTTGATCTTAAAAAGTTATAAAATGTGTAATTTTTGCACTTCGGTCGAAGTGTAAACGTTTTCACAATAGCCTATCCCTATATATATATATAGAGAGAGAGAGCGCTATGCTATTATGCTTCATGAAGCCATGATGTGTTTTGGCTTCATATTCAAATTTAAAATTTTCAAAATTCAAATTGTCGATCCAAACCACTCAACGTGATCTCCATATTGAAATCTTACTAGAGACCAAATTTTATATTTTTTTTCGATTTTTTTCACTATTTTTTTATAGAGGTGAAAAATTGGTCTTATTGAATAGTCCAGAAATCATTAGATTTAAAAAAAATTCACCTCTCTAAAAATAGTAAAATAATCAGAAAATTGTAAAATCGTGTCTATAGTGAGAATTCAATATGGAGAACGCGTTGGACGGTTTGGATCGATAATATGGATTCAAAATTTTGAAATTTAAATTGAGGCCAAAACTTGAAGCCACACTTAATGAAGCATAATAGCACAACTATATATATATATATATTCTCAACTCTTTCCCAACACATTTGCATTCCTTCCAAACTAATAATGATGGTTGAGCTTCGCCTGCCGCCCTACTGAAGTAGTCTTCCTAACTTCTATTCCCTTTTTTTTTGCTCTAAGGTAAGGTCCTTCAAGAAAGCAACGTGGCTCTGGGTGAATACTGTGTGCTCGTATGACCTGGGCTGTGAATATTTATAGGTTGGGGTCTTTTTTCTTGGATACATTGTAGTACTAAACAAAAGCTTTTTATTTCCCAGGCGAAGTGTAAGAGAAATATCTCCACCACCGTCCCCTTGTCCATCTCCATCTCAGACCTTTCAGCTCCAATTCACAACAAAGCTTTCCCTCCCAATTTTCACTGGTGCAAAAATTGAGGCTGAGAAATCCTCCCCTCTTACTGTCTGCTTAGTCGACTGCTCTAGTGGCTTCACAATCTCATCTGGCTTTGGATCATCCTTGAAGGTTGAGATTGTGGTTTTGGAAGGAGATTTCGACCTTAGTGAAAAGGACTTGGACTGGACTCCAGAAGAATTTAGGAGTTATGTAGTGAAAGAAAGGGAAGGGAGACGGCCGCTGCTGAATGGAGATGTTTTTGTTGAACTGAGACATGGGTCAGGATCTATAGGCGAGTTGTTGTTTACTGACAACTCAAGCTGGACACGGAGTAGGAAATTTAGGCTAGGTGCACTAGCTGAAGACGGATGCTTAAACAGGCTTCGTATCAAGGAAGCAGTAACAGAGCCTTTTATGGTCAAGGACCACCGTGGTGAATGTGAGTGTCTTGGTAGTTTTAGCACTTCAGATGTTGTTTGTTAAAAATTCTAAAAGATCGAGTCTGCATTATGCTGATGATGTTGGTTTGAGTCGTTTGACCATTATCAGCTGACATGTACTGACTGACCATTTTTGTTAGGCTTTGACCAGTATCAGCTGACATGTACTGACTGACCGTTATGCTGATTATGTTGGCTTGGTCCCTTTGATTGTTTTTGCAAGATAGCATATTAGCAAGTAAATTGAGGTAAAATTGTGTTAGGTTGAGGGTTAGATGAGGCAAAGTTCTCTTACATTGTTCTTGAGACAACTTGGTTTGGTCCTTGCTTCTTGTTTATCTTTGACTTTTGTATATTTTTTTTTCTCAAAAGGTAGTAAGTAAAGGCCTAACTTTAACCAGACATACGAGTATAGAAGTAGGTCGTTCCATGCAAGTTTCACTTTAATACTCTGTTTTGGAGAAGAAATGATCAATCAGAAAAAGAGCTATAAATCACAGATATCTTGTAATATAGGAGTAATGAACAAAATGTCCCGTGCAGTGTACAAAAAGCATCACCCCCCTGTGCTTAATGATGAGGTGTGGCGATTGGAGAAGATAGGAAAGGATGGCGCCTTCCACAAGCGGTTGAACAAGCAAAACATAAGAACTGTACAAGATTTTCTTACTTTGTTGAATCATGACCCTGCAAGGCTCAGAAATGTACGTTCTCTGATAATTTTTTTATCTCAATTCTTTCTTTTTATATGTCAACATTTTAGTAGTTGCAGCAGTAGTGTACCTCAGGGTGCATGAACATAAACTAGAAACGTGATTCAACAAAATCATACTATGAATGAAATAAATTATAAAAAAAGCCTTGTTAATGTGTTTCATTTAGAAAAAAAAGCACCAGGGGAGGTACCAAAGGCTTTAGTGCTGTAATGGACTGCAAGTAATATGGGTTGTCCCCATGGAAGCATTAATTACAACAAAACCTTTAGTCCCATGGAAGCATTAATTAAGCAAATTTAATTGTTAACTGTTAGATTCTCGGCAATGGCATGTCAGCCAAGATGTGGGAGGCTGTGCTAGAGCATGCTCGCACATGTGTCCTTACAAACGAGATGTGCGTGTACCACCACAATGGGTCAAATCAACGAGCTGTCGTGTTTAATGTTGTTGGAGAGATTAAAGGAGTTATTTCTGAGCAAGGGCAGTTTGTCTCTGTTGATGATCTCTCAGAAAAAGAAATGGTATGCTTTCTCCCTTTCTTTTTTTTTCCTCCTTGCTGCCGTTATTACACAAAGCTTGTGTACCTATTTACACGATATACCAGATGTTATCAGATGGATTATGTCAACTTTAGTATCTCATTATCTATTATAGATAACCAGATATGCAAAATGTATCATTATTTCATTCAACTGGCTTCACTAAATGAAACCACAACTTAGCAAGAAACGTGGCTATGATACCAGTAGCTGGCTTCACTTGGTTTGTAGTAAAATGTGTTACTGGTATCATATACCCATATTCAAATTTAAACTATGGTATATGATACCAGTAAAACCTTTTTCATTTAAACTATGGTAGGAAGCTTGTTGAAAAGAAAGGAGAAAAAACATATACCATTACACTAATTTTCATTTCTACATCATTGTTCCAAAAGGAGAAAAAACATATATCATTACACTATTTTTCATTTCTACATCACTATTCCGGCCATACAATCCAAACCACATTTTTCACTTATAATCCAAATAACACAAGGTCAGCACCATTTTCACTTATGACCCAAACACAACCTAATTGAAAAATTACATGATAATTCATCTAATATAATTTATAATTTTGTAAGCATGGGTCAAAATAGAAAATTTTGAACAAAATATGAGGGTCAAATTACATCTTTGCCATAGTGATCGATGAGATCACGAAAGATTTTTTGACTAAAAGCGGGGAAAATCCGCCTGTTTCATTGGAACAGTTAACTAAATGGTAACATCGTCTCCTAGAACTTATATATCCACATGTGATATATAAGTAGTCTATTGTCTCAAAAGCAAACAATTGCTAAATCTATTACAACCATAACCTCATTGCTAATCCTATTACAGACAGATCACACAAATTCTTATTACATCATTTGTACAGAAAAAACAAAAGTTAGTATTATAAATGTTTTAAGAACCACGATATACCATCAAAATACCCTCAACTGTATCAAAAGACCACCAAGTAAGAGAATCAGACAAAAACGACAGAATATCATATCCTAATTCATCTAACAACTAGTACGAGTCCATACCAGGGATCCTCCACCTCCACCTGTATTGTATCCTGGAAAGTTCCTAGCATAGGTCTGTGAACCATTCTCTCCATCATGTTTTCTCTTCCTGGAGTATGTTTTGGGAGGTTCTGCACATCCTATGGTAACATTATTTGCAGTTTTAGAAATGAAGAATCATTGTTATTTTGACACCAATAACTTAACATATTACGAATCAGTATGCTATATATCTGAGAGATGTAGGGACTTTACTAGTAAAACGTAACTTGTTTCTTTCTATCCAAATATTCCATAGAACAACTCTCTAATTAATTCTACTAACAAGGTATCTTTCAATGGAATCATTGCATCTATAATCCACAAATTTGATCACGAAAGATATACAAGGAGATATCTCTTGGTGCATGCTATTTGCGAACAATGTGGTACTAATTGACGGAAGTAAGGTGGGGTGGGTAGAAAATTAGAGTTGTGGATGAAGACTTTAGAATCAAAAGGTTTTAGGCTTAGTAGGACTAAGACCGAGTATATGAAGTCAGGGGCGGATCCAGGATTCTCGTCAGGGGGTTCAAGATTTACGGTTTTTTTCAGATGGGTTCGAAATGATGCTTATTCTTAAAAAAAATTATCTTATATGGTCATTTGTACAAAAAAAATTTCAAATACATGGTCATTTTTGAAAAAAAAAAATACAGGGGGTTCAGCTGCACCCCCTTGGGTGCATGTGGCTCCGCCACTATATGAAGTGCGAGTTCAACGACGTTCGATCAGAAGATGGAGATGTCAATTTAGATGGACAAGTAGTGCCTAGAGAAAACATCTTTCGATATTTGAGGCGATGGCAAGATTGATGAAGATGTTAGTCATAGAATAAGAGCAAGTTGGATAACATGGCGACAAGCATCTGGCATCCTATGCGACAAAAAATGTCCCACAAAGATTAAAAGGTGTTTTATAGGAAAACGATCAGACCTGCCATGTTGTATGGAATGGAATGTTGGGCTACTAAAGGGCAACGCAGACAAAAAGTGAGCGTGACAGAGATGTGTATGTTACAATGGATATGTGACCATACAAGAAGGGATCACATTAGAAATGACGATATATGTGACAAGATCAGGTTGCACCGATTAAAAAGAAACTTGTTCAACATCGTTGAGATGGTATGGGCATATTCAACGGAGACCTTCTGATGCACCAGTACGTAGTGGAGTTTCAAGACGCGTCGAAAACACGATAAGAGATAGAAGTCGACCGAAATTGACATGAGATGAAGATGTAAAAGAGACTTAAAAGCATTGAATATCTTCAAAGAGTTGACGTCAGATAGGAGTACATGAAAATCAGTGATCCACGTACTAGAACCATGACAGACTAAATTTACAGGCAGTGGTATAGTTGCACGACTTTAATCCTGGTTAACGACGTAGGACGCTAGTCTAAACTTATGATTTGTAGAATAGTTTATTATTACTATTATTATTATTATCATTACTATACTTCTATTCTTACTACTATATTACTATTAACATATTATTATTTATATTGATTTTATATGGTACATATTTATTTTAAAACTTTCTCAAATTACATTGAAAAAAACAATGCAATTTATCGAATTGGAAAAAAATATGGGGTCAATTTCCATGCTTGATACACTTGTAAATTCATCGACCCAGTCAAATATAGCTCTACAAGGCTATAACCATTTTGTCAAACTTCAAACCCGGTATCTAAATTGTCTGAGCCTGATTATGGTTAAATTTTGATGTGGGAAAAGGCCTGTGAGAATAGGGGCCAAAATTGTCACAATTAGTGATGCTACACCTTTAAGACCTTAGAACAAATCTAAATACATGTAGTTGTCCCAAGAATGGTGAGTGTCACACTGTTGCTTGTACAAATGCTAAAATATTTGGTTGCAAGCTGGATGTTGTTTGCAAATACAGTAACATAATCTTATATATGTTGTTTGCCAAGTCCTTATATTCTGCTATGTGGTCTTTTACGAACCCTTGAATTGAATTGTTTACTATTATGGTTTTGTAGGCCGAAGCAAAGACGACAGCAGAAGTGGCCTACAAAAATTGGAAAAATCTTGAAGTAAGCGACATGTCCACACTTTTGGGCAACAAACCCTTGGTAAGCAACCCCTACAACCCCATGTCACCACCATACACCAATTCCACTAACCTATTAAATTCCGATCAGTTTGGCCCAATCCACTCAAATGTTCCCTCGCCTGACATTTTTTCCCTTGGAAAAGAACCACGTGTTCTAGATACTTCCTTGTATGATGAATGTAGCAGTAATCAATATTATGATGTGAGCTGTCTGCCTTATATGGATTCTAATTTGTTGATGGACACATCGGATTTGGGGGTTGCTCTGAGGGGCTTTTTGGGGTCACCGTTAGAAAGCCACACAAAGGCATACAAAGTCGGGTGGCGCACATTGTCCTTTGTATTAGGTTCGATATTTTATATCAAAAGGGTTATTGCCAGGAAGAAAGGGAAAGAGAGATTGTGTTAAACTAGAAGAACAAATCTTTTTTTTTTCGTGCCTGCTGCCATATATCCTGTTATCTCCCAAATGGAATTGCTTTTACTCTAGTAGTTATGCTGTAAATTTTCAAGCTGTACCCTTGTGAGCAAGTCATTTTGGCATATGTTGCTGTAGGAGTTTTCTGTGTCAAGTTTATCAGTGAGAAAATACAAGGTAAAGAAGTTTATGGGGGAAAAGAAAGAAAAAAAGAGGAGGTTTATACCTCTGAAAGGTGCCCTTTAGTATTTTTTTTATTTTCTTTTTATCTCGTGTGGGATCCCAAGGTGGTTGCAGATTTTATTTCTTTTTTTATGTATATAATCTACCATGCAGCACTTTTCTGTTAGTTTGGATGCAGGCAAATTTGTCAGTGTCTTTATTCTGGGCATTTATTATTTTTTTTTCAAATGGCTCTTGCGGAATTCGAACTGGGTCTATTCGTAGAGGGGCAAGGTTCTGCCGTTCTTCTGTCTTTTGTTTCTTGTATATTTCTGTTATTATACCTTTTGCTTTTAGAAAGCTTAATAGAGGACCACCATTTGGTAAAGGTAACATAGCCAAAAGAAGTCAAAGCCATGGGAGTTGGTGCCCAAGTCATTGTTAATGGAGGTCGACAAAACTAGACATGGGAGCTGGTGTCGAAGCCAAGCCAAGTCAAGTCAAGCATATCTTATGCAAGTGGTTGACATCTTCAAGCATGGTCTTAGGCTCTTAGCACAAGTTTGAACTGATGCACATGCAACTTGGAAAGATTAGTCAATCAATGCTTCAAAGAGAGTCAATATTGAGGGGTAATGTTGAGGGTGTAATGTTGTCCAGTCCCAAATGACTCGTGAAGACTCGTATTTTTCCAAAATTTCCACCGACTCGACAATATTGATTCAAACAAAAATATCTAATGTTCTATATATTTCAATTATCAATCTCGAGTCTAGATTGTTCTATAAGCTAGTATAAAATAAGGAGTCTTGATCTCAAGCAAGAGCAAAGCAGTTCACTTCAAATAGAAGTGTTAGGTGTTGGAAAATAATGCACTGCTAGCTATCGAATACAATGGAAAAGGTGTTTCACTCACTCAAACATAAACTTTTCACAACTTCTTACTAATTCACAATATACATTGTATCATTATTTGCAGCTAATTGTTCAACTAGCTTTGGCCTTCACTTATATTCACTCTTGATTCCAGCGCAGTCACCTGTGTGCAGCTTCATCTAGTTTTCTTTGAGCCATTTCTGACAAATGGCATGCCAGCACCAACTTGTTTTCATATGCCAACTTTGTCTCTGCCCATTCGTTCCACATGTCATGCAAAACCTTCTCAATATTCGTTACACGTTCATTCTCCATGCCTAATGTTTTCTTCAACAAAACTTGCTTGTCCTTCATCAGTTTTAGCCATAAATAGCCATGGATAGTTTTTCATTTCTTCAACAAAACTTGCTTGTTCTTCCTCTCTTTTCTTTTTGTAACAATTGACTTGCACATAACCGAACTTATGACAATAATAGCACTCTATGCCTTCACCTTCTTCTCTTTGCCTTTTGTAATAATTTGATTGATAGTGTCCAAACTTGTTATAATAGTAACATTGAACTTTCCTCTTGAACTCATTAGCTTGGTGATTTTCGGCTGCATTGTCTCTACCTTGGCCTCTATAATTCTCCCCCTTCATGTAAAGTGCCTTCTCATCACTTTTCTCCTATAATCTAGACATCCTTGTTTGATGGGTTTGCAATGATTCCATCAATTCATCAAAACTATAAGTCGAACGATCATTTGATTCTTCGATCGCTGCAACCACGTGATCAAATTTTGGTGTTAGACTTCTCAACACCTTTGAAACCACAGTTTTCTCCAAAAGATTGTCTCCAAATGCTCAAATTTGATTGACAATTATTGTAACCCACGTGAGAAATGATTGAACTGACTCACCTTGGTTCATGTTCAACATCTCAAAATCTCTACGTAATTCTTGTATTTTGATTGCAATTACTCTTAAACTCTCTTGAAATGCAGTTTTCAAAGTCATAAACACTTCTTTTGTTGATTCGGCTGCTGCAATTTTCGAGAAGATAGTTTCATGCACATCTTTCTGGATAAAGAACAATGCTCTTGCATCTCTCCTCTAATCTTCGGGCATAGTTGATGCGTCGGTTTCGATCCCACAAACCATACGACTTGAACAAAGTTTTCAACTTGATGCCCCAAAATTCGTACTTGTCTCCTACGAACAACGAAATCGACGAATTTGAAATGCTCATCTCTATCATGGTAGAATCTGCCATAATCTCTAACCTTTGGCTCTGATACCAAATTGTTGGAAAATAATGCACTGCTAGCTACTTGATACAATGGAAAAGGAGTTCCACTCACTCAAACCTAACTTCTCATTCACTTCTTGCTAATTCACGATATAGGATACATCTTCTTTTAAAGCCAATATAGATCTATATTTTGATTTCCTAAATAACTTTCCTAAATACTAATCCTATATTCCTATTACAATTATCAGCCGATATACTTTTAGAACCTAAATTCAAAAATCATTATCCACTAATTCCTTACATGCTTGTTAAAACTAAAAACTGAATTCTAAATATAAAAAGAGCAAGGATATTGTACTTTGCAAAGCACATGTTTTGTGGTTTTGGATTATTGGATTTCTTATTAAAAATATTTTTATTATAAATGATTCAAAATTCAATGGTTCAAAATCACAAAACATGTGCTTTGCAAAGTACAATAACCTTGCTCATATAAAAATATATTTTGGATCAACTCTTAACACTAGGTACCTAGTAATAATTTGGGCATATTGTTATTGTAAATGTTGTAAAATGTTTGAAGTAATAAATTTAATTTAGATATTATATCTCTATTCAACATGTTTTATAAAATTTTATATGGATTGTATAAACGAAAAAAGAGTTCATCGACAGTCCTAATCAGCAGATACAGTTGCGTACTATCCTAGATGTGTTGAGAAATAATTTTCACAAGCTTAAACCTTGTTTCTTCATCATACTGATAATATTGTTCTGTTGAACGTTGAAGATTTTAAAGAAGAACGAGATGAAAATTGAAGAAGCAGCTTGTATTATTGTACAGTCTAGATAGTTGGCCGAACTCAAGCTGACAGATATTACAATGCTAAGAGAAATGAACGTATATTACTTTACCACCAAAAAGCGAGGACAATTTTTTTAAAGCATTCTTACAATTACAGAAGGTCACAATGCATGCTTCGTGAACTGCATTCTTCCTTACATCACATAATTTTTTCAAGTGTCTCCATATCGAGGAGTTGAATCAGGCATTAAACAGCAGGTCCTGCGATGCCGTTTTCTTTAAGAGCAAGGGGCAGATCCAGTGTTTCAGATTTTTGTTTCTTCATCATTGATCTTGATCACCTCCCCAACAAGTTACAAAGAAAGAAGCTCAGCCTCCTTTTTAATCCTTGGTTTCTTGGCACTGCCTTTGTAAGTCAAATTCTTATTCATGTTGGTACTGGAAGGGATAGGAATATTTGTTAATGAAATTAGGATATCCATGGTTCTAACTGCCTCCCCTGATAACTCGTCAGACGATTCAGCATCTGAGACCAGCATGGCAGGTTGGAGCTTCTTTAACTGGGAACGCTGGCACACAATGCGCCCCTTGTTCCATAATGGAAAATTGAAGGATGAGGAAATGTATTCTTTGAGAAATGTGTACACTATGCTTGGAAGGGGTAGCCTTTTTGCAGCATTGCTTTGCTCCATCACTCCACGCCTGATAACAAAATAGTTATTAGTGCAAAAGATCCAAGTGAAATATAGAACAAAGAGTGAATTATGCAAGGGCTTCAAGTATCATCCATCAGATTGTCATCCAAGTTCCCACGTGAATAATACTGTTCACATGATTTTAACTTGTTGATCCTTCCTTTTTGTTGTAATCGTTTTCTAGCATGAATAATATTTTCTGCCATCCTTGTGCATTAATTTCCCCCTGCATACGTTCTTTTCTAACTCCATTTGGGAATAAAGGCTTTGTTTTTTTATTGTTGTTGTTGATGTTCTTTTCTAACTCCGCTTATGTTGTACATAGCCGGCTCAAAGTCCGGAAAGGAGCGTTGTGATAGGCTTGGCGAGCAAAAATTCAGCCAATCTTATGAAAATGAAATTCAAAATGGGCTTCATTTCTAGCCTACCCCAACTTGTTTGGACGAAAGGCTTTGTTTTTTATATATTCTTTCCAATTCACCTGTTTGTTCCGTCCTTAACTAATCTCACGTCTCTATTTACTCAATTCAGCATGCAAGTACATATTAGCTTGTAGTTTCAGGAAGAAGCTGCCCTACCAAAATGTATCCTCCAACTCCTTATTCCAAATTAAAGAAGCAAAAGGGAATAAGAGTGGAAAAGAAAAGAGGGATCTTACACCGCCACCACAGAAGCAAGTTGAGGAGGATGCTTCTCTGTCTTCAATCTGTCATGAATGTCATTCAGCCATGTTGATACTGCCGTGAGGGCCCCACCTATTGACATCCTGACAATTCCATCAGAGTTCAAGTCAAGCACATACCAAATGATAAACATAAAAAAGAACTTCTGGTTATCTAGGAGATATGCAAGGCCACCATACATGCCAAAACATCAAAAATCATTTCATTTGCCGTCCGCATTAACAGATAGACCAGACAATTCTATCAAAATCGAGGACCTTCTATCTCAAGAACTCAGACCCTCGCTACACCAGACAAATAAAAAAATAAGTCACAGAGTAATATTTCTTTGCAAGAATGCATAGCCTTAGATGATTTTTCATCCTCTTTGCAACTGATTTAAATAAAAAAGTACGTTGGATGACTTTTTGTCAAAATAGTTTGCCTTGCACATAATGCAGAATATAAACAAACAATGTGTGCATAATAATTGATCCCTGTAGGTGCATATATGCAAGAGTTTCTTACCTATGTACATCAATGGACCAGACGAGCTTACTCCAACGATACAGCTCAGGATAAAGCCCCCTTTTTGTGGCCTCAATCAAAACCCTAGCAGCTCTCTCTCTCTGGTTCAACGACCAAAGTGCATCCAAGAGTGCATTGTAGAACCTAAGCCCATAATCGCACCCCTCTAAACCACACTTATCAAACACATATTCAACCATCTTCCAGTTGGACCCAATATCATAATCTCCATTTATCATGCATGCAATGATATTATGGGCGCTTGAACTTCGGTTTTCTTTCATCTCTTTCAAGAGCTCATTTGTATCTTGCCACCTGGCATGATGGACAACAATTGCACAGGTAAATCCATTTGATGAGACAACCAAACAATGTAAAATGACAAAAAGTATGACCTGTCTGTCAAGAAATACTAAAAATAACCATGACCAAAGCATAAGATTCTTGCGGTGCCATAATCCTCGGTGTTATGAGTTTGCCATGGAACTCCTTTTGAGTTGACATTCAAAATCCAAATTTCGCATGACAGCTCCAAACTGCTAGTCTTGCTTGTCTTTGCAAATGATGTGCCCACATCAAATTTTATAACTTTTGAATTTGCTTCACATAAGATCAAGAACACAAAATGAATGGATCGAGTTTCATCTTTTTAGTGTCTCAATCTTGTACAAAAAAATGAACCCAAAATATAACAAAATTTAATGTGGAAGCATTGTTCATGAAGATGGACATCAGTGCTTGGTTCCATCATTTGAATATTGGATTTTTAATGCAAAACAGAGGTTGTGACCTATTGTTGCACTAGAACCTGCTTAAATTTTATGGCTCATACTGGCTTTACTCAAAACATATATCACTGTTTCTTCCAATAAAATGGAAATGACAAAGGATGAACAAAATCAACAATCTACCTCACCAACTTCAGATGTGCACATGCATATACATACATGCTTGTTAGTTTGGGTAGGTTATGTGCTTATTTATTTATTCTTTTCTCTATGCATATGCATCAGGGTGCAATTGAGTTAGTTCTTTCTTGTTTATGTGCGAAAAGGGAAAGGCGGGTGGGGGGCACACTCACTCGATATATCACGTCATAGAGAGAGAAAACAATCAAATATACCTATCTAGCTTTGCATATAGAGAGAGCATCATGCAATAGGCCATAATACTTGGCACGCCTCTAGCCGACCTAATCTCTTCAAACTGCTCTCTGCTCTCATCCACCAAGTCAGCCATGCAATAAGCGCTCAAAACTGCCTCGAGTGTTCTCTCATTCGGGGTGCACCTTGACTTATGCATCTCAACATATGTTTTGACTGCATCATCATATTGCCCTCCCTGGCAGTACGCCTCAATCAGGCCTGTGAATGAGTGCATGTTTCTCTCCATCCATGCAGCATCCATGCGTAGTACTACTGCTTCTGCTTCATTGACAAGGCCACCTCGGCCATAGCCATATATCAGAGAATTGTAGGTTTCTATGTTTGGGTTGCTCTCTACCTCATGCATGGTGTTGAATGCCACTAATGCCTCCTGTACACGAGAACATTTTCAACTTTAGGAAAGGAAACTATTGCACTCTCCAATATTGGTATGGGGCAAAACTATCAATTAAGAATGGCTGACCAGTGAACACCATATACTTTCCTCATTCAATACATTTTCATCAGTGATTGATTGGTTTTCATTATAAGTTGGCACACTATGAAGGTTTTATTAAGACTGCTATTCCCAGCTGATATCATATTCTGTTAATATTTTATATTTTCTCTTTTACTTTTTTTCTTTTCCAATGCGTGCTTAATAGAGTCCACCGCCGGTATGTGCTTAGATTTGTTGTGCAAGTTTTGTAATTCAAGAAAAAATTAGGCAAATAGAAGTTATTTACCTCATAGAAGGCAACTACACCACATGCCTCAACAAACCCAGTATAAGCCCTTGTGCTTGGTACCACCCCCTCGTTCTTCATCCTCAGAAGAGCATCTTTTGCATCATCATAAAGCCCCCCTTTCCCGCAGGCAAATAGCAAAGCCTCATAAGTCTCCATGTTAGGCACCACATTCTCATCTAACATGTCACGAAATAATGTAACCACCTCCTTAAAATAACCACCTTCACCAAAAGTTCTCAACAAAATGTTATAGGTCTCCACATCAGGTGCTGTGCTCTGCACCTTCATTTCTAAAAACAAGTCCCTGACATCGTCATACTGTCCTTTCTGCCCATACACGTCTAATAAAAGACTATACGTTGCTGCCGCAGGCACACACCCAGCTGATTGCATCAGGCGCAGAACCGACACGGCTTCACGGGCCCGACCCTCCTTGGCAAATGCTTCAATCAATATGTTATATGCACTCGCATCTGGCAGATGCCCTCCTTTGGCCATCTCATCTAGTAGCTCCATAACACGTTCGAGCCGTCCCAACCTTACAAACAATTCAACTAAATACCTATGTGTTGTTATATCAGGCAAAACCCCTGATTCAAGCATAGTCTTCAAAACCATCTCTGCTTCCTCAGACAATCCCCTGGCTCCGGCAGCAGCCAACAAGGTGTTGTAAGTAACTATATCTGGATGGATCCCATCATGCCGCATCTCTGCAAAGAGTCCCAGTAATACATCCCAGGGAAGGTCCGCGCGTGCACAAGAATTGATGATGGTGTTGTAGGTCAGCACAGTAGGAGGGATCCGCTCGGATTTCATCTGGGATAAAAGGGAACGGGCAGTAGCATGGTCACCATTGCGGGCATATGCATTGATAAGAGAGGTATAGGAGAGAGCTGTGCGGGGGATAGAATGAGCCGGCATCTCAAGGAACACATCCTGGGCCTTAACAAGGAGACCATGGCGACCCAGAACTCCAACCACAATTGCATGTATGTGCTCATCAGGACGGCACCAGGCATGCCGGAGCATGTACTTGAAGAGACGCAGTGACCGCTGCCAGTCTCCTCGTCGCGCAAACTCCCTGTCACACAAGGAATCCCCAGTTTTGGTAATCCCAATGACTGTAATAAAGTCACATGTTGTTGTATTTCCATGGTTCATACAGTACTGTTATGCAAATTAAGAAATAACTCCAGTGGTGAGGTGTCAGTTTAACTCATATATCTTCTCTATTATTTGTCTACTTGTGGTTGTTCTTTTTTTCTCTCACTATCTTGTTCTAATTACAGCAGATTTAATAAATTGCACAACAACCGTTTACTATTATGTGTTATTCCATACAAATCATAGGAGCCGATAGACCAGAAACTATGCTGTTCAATGTCATTGGCCCCAATACCAGGTTGAAAATCTTTCAATTGTTTACTGGCCAAAATTTGAGGTAATAAACAGGTATCCCTCAACCTGGGAACAAAAAGGAATATTTTTTTTCCCAAAGAGATACATTACAAGTGATCATCTACCTGTACACAAGGGCAAAGTCGGCAATAGAAAGCTTATTTTTGCATGTGTCAATGCACTTCTTTATGCTGCCACGTGGTGGGAGCCGGCTGATTCGTTCTATTAAAGATTCCACCTCATAGCTATACTTTCCTTCCTCCACAGGTTCCGGCTGCATCCGCAATGGCACCGGCTTGTCTCGCTGAGTTTGCGATTTCGTCAGAGACGCTACTGCAGGTAGCGGTCTCAGACCTTGGTGACGGAGCCGGATAGACCTAGAAGGTTCTCTGGTGAACAAAAAGAATAAATTGGTAGTGTGGAATGAGTTGGAAGGAATGGAGCAACAGACTGAGGAGGCAGAGGAGACGAGAGCCATGGCAAAACCACACAGGGAGAAGAGAGAAAGACGGAGATAATGACGGGTTCTATTAAACCATGTGGCGAAGGGAGAAGCAGATGGAGAAGAAGCCTCTATCAATGGAGACAGAGGGGAAAGAGGGTTTTAGGATTGAAGAAGAGAAATGGACTGTGAGAAACTGTGAATTGAGAGATTGGGTTCAACAGGTGGCTTCTGCTTCTCTACAATTTCAAGTACTACAGAGATACTTGGAGATTAAATCCAGACTGTACTATCTCTAACGGACGGTTGGATTGATTCATCGACCGTCAATTTGGAAAATATTATTTCAGAGAATAGATTTGCGGACGCAGATTTACATGGATGCGGTCTACTGGTCCATGGGTAACTGATAACGGGTTGTTCTGGGGTATTCTATTCATATCCGTATTCGTGATAAGCCCGATTTATATATACTATTAGCTATGATTTAGAATGCCATTTGATCAAAATCTTGTGTTGCTTTCAATTAAATTTTGTTTAGTTTAGAATGAAAATGTGCAAGTTCGTGATACTGTTATGCTTTTGTTTTATCATGCAGGTACAAGATGATTCAAGCCAAAAGAATTTCGAAATTGAACTCTTCACACCAAGCATCACAGAATGGTGCATTTTTGCACCTGTTTGTGGGCCGCAAAGTTCCCATTGCGGACCACAAAGATGGAGATTTTCAGAGGCAGAGTTCTGGCTATTTGGGTTGAGTTGTTTGTGGGCCGCAAAGTCTTCATTGCGGACCGCAAAGATAGACAAGTCTCGAGACATAAAAATGGGGCTCAGAACGACCTGCTTGCGGGCCCCAAGCCACCCTTTACAAGTCGCAAGGTCGGAGTCCCAAGCCCATATCTCTTCACTTATAAAAGATTTTGAATCTATTTTTGAGGGGATCTCTAATTCAAATTAGACACCCTTTGAGAGAGTTTGAGAGAGAAGAAAAAGATAATCTTGGCAGGAGAAAGCAAGGGGTCAAGGAGGGAAGATCGAGATTAGAGATTAGCGTCGACGAATCTTATCTTCTTCTCTCCTTCTTGTTTGGTTAGAATTAATCATGTGTTTAGAAATTAATTGTGTCATGAGAGGCTAATTCTCTCTCTAGGGCTAAGAGATATTTCATGAAACTTGCTTGCAACTGTATACTGTTCTTGAATCAATTGTTGGATGTTGTTGTTTCTTTGACTTAATTTTTATCTTGCTTGATGATTTGAAATTGAAATATTTTGAATTGTCTTTTAGATCGAAAAGAAACTCTAAGTTCTAATCAAGTTCGAAGGAAAAGATTAGAGACTTAGATGGTAATTATGGTTTCTTGTGATTTGTGAAATACATAATTGCTAAACAAATTGACTTGCAAACTTTAATTTGACTTGTGCTCTAATAACCTAGATTCAATTGGTGTAATATGTAGATGTAATATCGAGTCGATTTAGGCATAGCATTAAAAAGGTTAATACCCTCCTTAATGCTATATTTAGACGTCATTAACCACAACTAGAGCAATTGAAGTAATCTCATTAGTTTTTCAAGTAAGCGAATTGAGAATCTTGAAGCCTTAGAATTTTTTTATCTTGATCAAACATCTTTCTATTTTATTTTATAACGTAGTTAATTGGTACTTATCAACCTTGAAAATCACCAAACCATTTTCCTGAATCTTTAGATTTAATTATCTAGTTTAATCAAGAAGGTTAAGTTGTCCCTGTGGGATTGATATCTCAAGTACCGCAATGCACATGTTGTATACTTGCAGCCTATTTAAATCGGTATTTTTGATTTAAAACTTATATTGGTAATAACACACAAAGAACCGATCAATTCGTTTTCGAAATTTAATTAACAGATAAGAATATGATTATGCTATCATCTATCAGTATTCGATTGTTTAGCTATTATCTAATATTATCTAAAATTATCTAAGATATCCGTGTCTGATATTCTCCGATTATATCTGAATTCATATAAAAATGTCAATTATATACATACATATATATATACATACATATATATATACATATATATATATATATATATAGAGTTTGGCTAGGGTGCTTCCATAAGCACTTCGGGTGAAACGCTTACGGGTCAAATTTTAAAATCTAGCGTCTGAAATTTCGATTT